>WYDF02275740.1:0-17614 GCA_009867245.2 Adranes taylori | reverse complement strand
AATGTTTTCGTTGTCGTTTAGTTTATTCATCGTATTCAGTCGTTTTTCGATTTCTATGGCTTCTCTAGTAATTCTTTCATTATAGTGGGTTTCAATGGCTATTGTTCTAGAGCTTTCAAAAGCTATTGTATGAACAGCTGCGGAGTTATGTAGGGCAAGAGCGGACGTTCTTATTGGCGCTGGGGTTGTGTTGAGGCTATAGTGCTGAGGTTCTTATTGACGTTGTTTGTGTGTTCAGCTATTCTGGCTGATATTTCTCGCGGAATTCAAGTTTCCCAGCTCGGAACTTCGACAACAGACACCCACCTCTGAAGTGCGATAGATTGGAAAACGTATTCAGATAATAATCATTGATAAGGCTTAGAGCGCGAGTTACAGGTGAGTGCCTGTCGTAGTTCGTCGAATGGTAATTCACGTGAAATTCATTTCCACACCGAAGCTGTCTTTGAGGCACTTTTCTGTTTATATTTCTCAGCAAGTTATTGTTATCGATTAAGTTATTTAACAGCTTGAAAGCAAAAGAAGAATCAGCACAGTTACGGCGATTCTCAAGAGTTGACAGACCAACAATAATCCTAGTTTCGTCATAATTATGATCATTGCAAAAAATGCCCATCTTCCTGAAAAATGTTTAGAACACGTTCCTGTTGCATTTTACAGACATTGTATAAGGGTTACTATATTGTATATAACACAGAGATATTTTACGATGTAATACTAGAAATAATAATAGAAATAGTAATGCAAGAAAAAAAACTAAGAAATAAAAATACTCTACTCCTTTTCACGAAGCAATAGACTAAACTGCGGTAAACTGATGTCTAAGAAGTGCATTTTTAACCTTTTTTCATTTAATTGGCTCATCTCGACGTTAGAACAGGACGAAGTTACATACCAGATTTACCCATGCTCATTTAGGGTTTCCTTCTCTGTATAAAAACTATTCCAAATCTGATATTAGTCTATTTGTTGGTGAAAAATAGTATAATAATAATAAGTTAACTAAATTACATCTGCAGATAGGAACTAAAAACTGTAATATGTAATTGGTATATAAGACGTAGCCTCGTAATCATGTTGGTTAATTTAAATTTCTTTTTTAAATATAAATTTACTGTATATATTTAAATGTTCTATTCTTACCATTCAGACGATAAATGTGGTCCACTTGTATTATTTGTAGTAGTGTTCAAACTAATCAAAGGTGAACTAACTACGATGGGCGCGGTTACACTAACCGATGGTCCGGAAGACGCTGTTATTGTCGGATTGGTAGTACCTCCAATGCCTTTATTGGTATTGTTATTATTAACGCTTCCTGCAGCGGATGGAATAGTAGGCTGGAGACTAACAGGGAAAGTAACAGGTCTTCGAACAACCATATCACGTGGTATAGGTCCCGGCTTTCGTTTAATTATTTTGTTCATCAGATCGCTGGAATTATTTGCAGTTAAGGGCATGCAACGTTTAAAACCAATGGTGGGACGACCGAGAAGCCCAGGTGTAGGAGTTGCGTTTGATGGTGGAGGGCTTGCACTACCACCGACTAAGTCTATATCGGCTTCGTCAACCTGAAAATTATAAATTATTAACGATTTATTCCAAAATCAATGGAAATATTGGTCGTCGCTTAAGGAAAATAAATGAATAAAAACTCACCATCATGCGTTTATCTATCTTGAATGGATTTCCAAACATATGTTGTCTGACAGGCGCTGATTCAATTTCCCTTAATCGTGGCGTTTGTCGCTTAAGGTATTCTTGATAATTGCCCATTTGGGAAATGGGCAAAGCATGTGAACTGTCTTGATCTTGACTCAGCCAATCAGGACGTAGGAAATTGTTACGCATTCTCGCAACCTAAGATTAATAATACATTTAAAATAACCTACTCTGTTCAATATTTATTTTGATACAAACTGCTAAAAAATACTTTTAGCAGTTTGTACGGATTATCAAAAAAAAAAGACACAATTAGTATTCTAAAGTAAATTTCCTGAGAACATTTCTAGTACAAAGACACTTCAGTGCCACTCCACGATTTGAGAATGTTAAGATCTATGGAGACTGGAACCATGGACACTATTTATAATTTGATGGATAGAAGTGGTGCACACATTCATGTAATTGAGTTGGTAATTACCAGTATACAAAGTGTATATTTCTAGACGCCTTAGATCCGTCGGTAAACTACGGAGTTGAATTGCGGTGTTGAATTAAACTTCGCACCCTATAGCGTAAATGCCTTGGTTATCCAAATTACGCAAAATTCCGTAACTTCCTACATAGGAATCAAACATTTTGTCGTCATGCTTTCAGCTTTTCAATAACTTCACTTCTTACTATCTTTTTTCCTTTATTTTCTACTCTGTTTGTACCTGCGTCCATTTATTAGTTGCATCTGCGATTGTTTGATGATGACTATTCGATGATGAATTTCCAATGGCATTTATATGCATTCAGGAAAATAAATTCCTTAACGATAGATCACTTGTTAAGTTGCTACTTTATTAAAATTTGAACATTTTAAACGTCAAATTAAAATTACCCGTAGCTATTTATGCTAATTTAACCACAGTTAACAGTTCTAGAAGTACATACTTTATTTATTTCAATTCCTGACCGCCCATAAACCAACACAAATATTTTTTTCTTTAATAATAATAACTATTATTAATCTCTTACTTGTTGCATCAATCTGTTTCGAGGTATATCGAACGGATTTCGATAACTGACCGTATTTGGTTCTTTATCCATTGTACCAACGACAATAGTACTCTGGTCCGTGACTTGGTCATGTAATGATTTGAATTTATCACACAAGAGCGGATGACTTATCAATTCCTTCCTCAGAGTTACTCGTGGTACGATACGAATCTGTTCAGGAGCATTGAATTGATTCTTCAGCGATGGTGTCTATTACAATAAAAATAAATTCTTTTACGGGTGTCGTTATTCTTAAACGCGAATGTAATGTAACAAAAAATCGCCGAGTATTTGCAAAATACTAGCCAAACAAATTTACTTGCATGGTCTATCTATAGTAATTCTTGAGATATAGTTAAAAGTAAAAAATTCTATCAAAGATATTGAAATGGAAAAAGGTCCCATAAGTCTAAGATATGCAAGGACCTGTCCATTCTATTTTTAATTTTTAGCAAAATTTAAAATAAAACTCCAAATTTCAGGACCATAATTGCTGTAAAAGCCCAACTCACATAAGTGTGTATCAAATTTCATTATCAACCATTGTAGAGTCTTAGTTATTCAACTTATGCCTACATATCCATATACACACAAGGATTTATCAGGAAACCATTTTTCTAGACTCAGCAAGCCCCCAGACAAGATTTCCAATCAAAAGATTTCATAAGTTGTATATTTTCCATATATCTATCTATATAAAAATATTGGCATGTGGAAGATAAAAAATATTATTAAATAACTTACTGTGGCTTGTCTTTGGACAATGTCATTACATAATCTATCGTATTCCACTTTTGCCAGATTTTTTAATCGTTTTAAATAGTTTAATACGGAATAACTCAAACAATTTTCAGCATTTTCTGGTATCAGCGTTTGCGCCAACGCTAATGGTGTACCTAAAAGAAAACGAACATATATATGTATATATATATATGTGTGTGTGTGTGTATGAGCCCTCCGCAAGCCAACTACGAAAGGAATGTGAAATCTTTGGAGATTTTCGTTTATTATGTAAAGTTTTCGAGATAAAAATGGCGAGGATGTTGGTGTTTGGAGAGGTAGTACTTAAATCGTTATAACTCCTACTTGTCCAATGACGCATCGTTATAATGTGATAAACGTTGGGTATGTAATTCTTTTATAGCTATGCATGAATAATTATGGTAGAGGGAGGATTTATTTTATTGGTACTTAGTCAAAGACTTCGTTTGCAACAGACTGCAACTTACTATATTAAACTCAAATTATTAAAAATCTACTGAGAGGTACTTTTTAAAATGGGAGGTATCTCCTCATGGTATAGTTAACAAAATATCCAAAGTACAAAAAATTACAAAATAAACCCATTAAAGTACATTATTCATCAAGAATATCATTAAATAATAAAGAAATATAAACATGCATCACAATCACGTACTAAAGATCGTTACCTTATAGTTATAAATAAAACAATTTATATTATTATAAAATAATACAATTATGCAAGAAGTGCAAAATTGTATATAAAATAATAGTTATGAATTTTATATTATTATAAAATTAATACAATTATAAAGTAAGACATCCAATTAAACCAATTTTAATTCAGATTAAATATCAACATCTCAAAATATTATTTGTAGGAAGAAAGAATACGTTTTGTGCTCACTTTAAATATTTTAAGAGAGGATTTAAAAAAAAATTGTAGAATTCTGTAATGAATTACCTAATCTTAATATTCTATTTTGCAGACAGACATTTCTATATTTCTTTTACGAAATAAGCTAAAACTATTAATATCATTACACACGCTCACATCCGTGACGTACTTGCACAGTTTTGAGAAACTTATACTACACATATACATTTAGTATAGTGCGGCGGCCAGACACTACTGCCAAAGTCTAATATTGGGCGTACCAATGAGATATAGAAATTTCTGAAGGTGTTTATATTAAAATCCCTGCCAAATCTAGTTATAAATCCTAAAACTTACAAACTATATTTTTAGTGTCATTAATAAAACTTAATCTCTGACTTGTTATCGGATAACAAATTCCATGGAATTTAATGCAATTGATTAATATAATAACTAATAAGTAATCCTCTAATTCTAATATAATACAAATTGCTTAATCTAATGTAATTCAATGCCGATATAATATATAAATGCTCTAAATAAAAATTTAATGAACGAAAGAAAACGTAGATGTTTAACACCGATGTAGCAGAAAGACAGTAATACGCTTAAACGAATAACGCACACCTACATAAGTCCGTAATCTATAAAACGCATACGAGAGAAGAGGCATTATTGCGACGGTGGGACGTAATGACACTAATCACAACAGAAAAATCTCCCAAACTAATTGCATATAAAAAGGATATACTCAATCCAGCGTTATACAGACGCATTTTGGGTCTTGTATTGGTCGTTTCTGAGTGAACAAATTCGCACATTTCAGCTGACATAATTCACATTGAATTAGATCTATTTCTTCCATTGTGAACACATTCGCGGTCTTGAAGTTGATGTGCTCGAAGCAAGCGCCAAAAGCAATTGCTTGTTATATTTCTTCAAATTAAAACAATTAGTAAACCAAGAATTTTACAAACAACAGGTCAAGTATATTATACTATTATTTCGGCTGAATCTTTCATCCTATATCAACTTACTCAATGCGAAAAAGAGGGGGTTAACGTCAGAGGAAGAGAGAGGCTAAACGCCATGCACAGCGAGCCAAAAAGGATGACCGAGAGACAACTCCAGAGAAGTCAAACTCGTAAAGATAATCATCGCCGCCTATTCCGCTACATTTCAGGAGTTAGCGACTAAAGAAGTATTTCATATCTTCGACAACTCATGTTATAGCTCATAGAACGTATCTCATGTCTTCAACAGTTCATCTCACATCGTCAACTACGTATTTGTTATCTTCGTACCTGCTAACTGGCTGGAACAACCTACAGTATTTGCGTTAACAATCCACCATTCAACCATTTAATTCTACCAACGTTCACATAAGAATATACGACACTGATGAGTTAGAAGAGAAGTCACGTTCCAATCAGAAGGACAAATAATAACAAAAATCAAATTATCTCTAGTTTGCTAGCTTTTATTTGCCTACGTTTTTTATGAATGGAATGGAATAGCTTAACAAATTTTGAATTATAATTAATTTCAACTATCATTAAAATCGCGAGTTCTGTCCATTAAAATCGCGAGTCGAGTCATATCTACGTATTATTAATATTAATAACAATAAATCTCATTAAATGACACCGTTATTGCGTATTTGTATATGTGTTTACCTCTGGATATGAATTGGTATACTTAATACTAATAATAGAGATCATCCACTTTTTTTCTCACACTTGAATCTCATGCAAGAGCATTGGATGTTACTACCACAATAAAATAAATGTAGTATGGTAGTCAATATCCAGCTTTAAAAGATTCAATTGTGTAACAGATCAAAAAAAAAATTCCTAAGTCCTTTATTTCTTTAACTTTGTTAAGCTCAGCATCCCTAATGAAGTAAGTATTTTCTAAGTTTGTTTGACATCTTGAGAATTTCATAAAAAAACAATAATTTAAATTAACTTGTGATTACGACCACACCAAGCAATAAATCTATCGATATTCATCAGATAGATCTCCTGTGGTGAGTCTATTGTTCTAAAAAATTTCAAATCATCAGCGATGAGCAAAAATTACAACCCATATCGTTTATGAAATGATTAAAAAGCAAAGGTCCGCTGTGAGGCTCTTGTACAACTCCCGATGTAATTGTATTCTATTTGTCATCATTCCGCTTAAACCTAGAGGTACTAATTTATTTGACTGTGATCTACTTGATCAAATGCTTTGGAAAAATCTGTGTAAACCGAATGAACTTCCCTGCAATTTTCGAAGGCATTCATAATATAGGTTAGATAACATTCGACATTTGCAAAACCAAGTTGATGTTGATTGTTGATAATTATGTTTTTAATATACCATTCTAAATGTACTATAACAAGTTAATTACATATTTTTGGAATAACGGAACAAATGGATATGTCCCTATAATTCTCAAATAAGATATTGGTTTGCGCCATTTTTTCTGACAGTCGCTAGACTCGCCATTAGCAGCGTCGCGTGTGGGACTTCCGATAGCAATTAGCGCAGTATATTACGTCGCATATTTTGACGCCACAAGCAGGGACGCCACGTAGACCGTCTGCCACTGTCATAGTAGGACAACCCAAAGAGCACGTCGTCGTCACAGCTTTTAAACCCCAAAATTGGTATCTAGGCCAAGACTCCCTATGTAACAAACAGCAACGCGTTATATTAAATTCAACTCATCAAAACTCTTACTACCTATTTACATATTGACTGTATATTGAGAGCAGTTTCTTTGATATCGAAAGGGAAAGATAGAAGGAGGAGTTAATTGTCGGTGTCAATTAACTTTAATTAAGCATTTTAGTGAAAAATTGAGATACGTTAAAATCATTTCAATCACTTACCCATTCTAGTGAGAGCTCGTCGCAACGGACCGCCGTAATAGGCTGGCAAAGTACGCATATAATTTTGAAATTGTGCTCGCCATTCGGGTGTAGGTTTCCAACGATGTACTTTAAACAATTCATCTAAGAGTGGCAGTAAAACTGGATAATTGTATGGCATAACAAATAAATTCACACAACTCAAATTTGTGCTCGCTTTCAAATAACCAAATGGATGCCCTACTTCTGAATTCTTGTAACTATTGAGTACAAAAACCTAAAATACATGTATATACATAAATAGGTATAATAAAACAAACAAATCTTTTTAATTTTGTAGGAACGGTGTCGAAGTAATATTTGAATGTACAATTTAGAGAAAACTGTAGTATTCGTAAGTGCTTGAAAAAGCATTTTTATTGGATTACTCAAATTTTGTATATGAATTTTGTCTCAAAATTTGAATTTTCGTTGGTTACAACTGTTGTATGCAATATAAGGTTGTCTCGAAGCAAATGAATCTTCAAAATACTACACTACATCTCTTGGCCCAAGAAGCAATCTTGCATATCTTGGATGTGTAATGATAAAGCCATATTTCACTTCTCATTCTCCTTCTAGCTCGTAATTGGCTACAAGCGTTTGAGAAACTTGCACCCAACCGAAATTGTTGATTATTTGGCGTTTAGGAGGTGCATCTCGCTGATTCACCATAATATCAAAGAATTAATACAATCACATCAACGCGCTAAAATGACAATTGACTCTAGAAATCTGTATCAACTTGCCCCTATACAGCTATAACACAGCTTTATCGAATAATCGCTCCTTTAAAAAAAATCCCGCTCTTATTTGATGTAGTCTCATCGATATTATGCTGAGAATCTTCTATTGTTGTTGGTCTAGCACAGGGTTTCTTAAACTATGTGTCACGACCCCAAATGGAGTCGTTTAGCAAAATCCTGGGGTCGCGAGATTTTAATGTAAAATATTTAAATACACTTTTTTTAAAAATCTAGATATGTATTTGCGACAGAATCACACTCACACACATGCACGCAAACAAAGGTTTGAATGAGCGCGCACACTAACACGAGACTGTGAACTTGACATTTGTGAGAGTTTGAACACGGTGCGCTTTGTGTCACACGTTTCGTGAGTTGCGTACTTCTGGTGCAGCGAGACAATGATTCAGCAACATTGACTGTATTGTGAACTAGTGTAGTGTTGACGCTTTTCCAGTGTAGTCAGTTGTCCCTGTTCCACAGCAATTAATTAATCAATTATTATATGCAATATGTTATTTTTATATATTTATTAGATTTTAGGATTAAAATAATTTTTGGCCATGGATAGATGGCTGAACTTCGATAAGAAAGGTAATGACGCAGATGATAATTCTACAAAGTCTCCTTAAGCAGGACTTAGTATTGACAAACAGGCATCTAATGTGCGAAAAAGAAAATATGATGAGTCTTTTCTTCAATTTGGCTTTACCTTTAAAAACTGTAATAGTAATGAACAACCTCTTTGTTTGATCTGCAATGAATTATTGGCTGCGGAGAGTATGAAACCATCAACATTAAAGAGACATCTTGAATCAAAGCATGTTTCACATGTCAATAAACCAAAAGAATATTTTGAAAGACAGTTTAAGTCTTTAAATAAAGAAAACAAAACGTTGAAAAATTTATGACCGTTAATGAAAAATATTTACTAGCGTCATATGAAGTTTCATACTGTATTCCTAAAAATAAAAAGCCGTTCAGCATTGGAGAAGATCTTGTTAAAGATCCTGCTGCTATTAAAATGGTAGAAATACTACATGGAAGTAAATATGGCGATGATATTCGAAAAATTCCTTTGTCAAACGACACTGACGCGAATAGAATTTCTGAAATTAACAAGGATCAATTAGTGCAACTTATTACAAGAATTAAAGAAAGCCCAAAATTTTCAATTCAGTTGGACGAAATAATGGACATTACTAAATTTGCTCAGTTGTTTGCATATGTCAGGTACGTTTATAAAGAAAACGTGGAGTACGAATTGTTATTTTGTCGTCCTTTGAAAGACCATACTACAGGGAAGACATATATTGTAAATTTTTTAAAACTGAAGGTTTATAATGGAAAAATTGCTGTAATATGCACAGATAGTGCAAAAGCGATGACGGGCAAAAATATTGGCTTTAAATAATTTTTTCAATCTGCTCATTATGATCATATAACTTTTACTCACTGCCTTATTCATCGAGAGGCCCTTGCAGCAAAAAAAAAATAGCACTAGAATTGAACGATGTGCTTCAGGATGCTGTTAATATTATAAATTTTATAAAAGAGCCATACTCTTAATAGCCGCTTATTTTCAAACCTCTGTAAGGATATGGATTTCCACTACACAAATTTATTATTACATGTAGAAGTAAGATGGATATCAAGAGGTCGAAATTTAAGAAGATTTTTGTTATTAAAGGACGAAATAGAAATATTTTTAACCGAACAAAAATGTGAACTTTCTGCTTTTTTTCAAAAGACCTATGACTATCCAAAGTGCTTTATTTGTCAGATATTTTTGAGAAATTAAACGATCTAAACTTGTCTCTTCAAGGAAAAAATTGCGATATATTTACTTCGAATGATAAAATTGATAGTTTTATTAAATAGATCAACATTTGGAAAAGTAGGGCAGAAAAGGATTCGTTCGAAATGTTTTCCAGTGTCGACAATTTTATAATCGAGAAAAATCACTGTAAAACTTTTATCACAAAAATTATTGTAGGCCACTTAAAAGCGCTTGAAACACAGTTCCGTACATATTTTATATTAAATATTGATTTCAAAAAGTTATCTTGGATTCATAAACCGTTTTTGATTGGCTTGAGTGAGATTGATCATTTATCTCTAAAAGCTCAAGAGGAATTTGATGAGCTTTCAAGTGACTCAAACTTAAAACTACATTTTCCACAGCCCTTAACTGAATTCTGGATCGGAACTAGAATTGAATTTCCCACAATCACTGATATGGCGTTAAATATTCTTCTGCCATTCAACATCACATATTTATGTGAAATTACTTTTTCAGCTTTAACACATATTAAATCCCAATATAGTTCATCGCTAAAAAATGTTGAAGAGATCTTACGTCCAGCAGTGTCAAATATTGCACCAAGATTTAATTTGTTATGCAGTAAAAAAACAGGCACATCCGTCTCATTCAATTTTTTCCTTTAATTTTAATTTAATACTTAACCACTTAATGACTGCGCGACATTCGAGCGAACTAAGGCGGCCAAAATGCCAGGGCTCGAATATACCAGCAACGATATATTTTGCTCAATATTCTCTTTTACTTATGTTTATTTTATTTGCTCAATATTCTCTTTTATTTTTTTTAACTATAATAAATACAATTTTACAACTTTTTGTAAAACTGCTATGGCTATGGCCGCAATTTATAATTTTATACTTTTTTATGTTTCTAAACAAATTCTAAAACTATATTTTTTCATATGGATGTATATTGTTACCTAATCAATAAATCATCACAAAATATTTATATATCTTTCTTTTATATTTATATCGGGCCGCCAAAAAAATCACAATCATAAATAGGGTCGTGAATGAAAAAAAAAAAATGGACTGCCAATTCCGATTAGAACCTCATTAGAACAACATTAGTTCTGATTAATAATATGTAAAATATCATTTCGAACATTAAAGAAAATGAAAGTAAGTGTATAAAGTACTTATTAATGAGACAAATTAAAACATCTTTAGCGTCGTGGACCATTACATATTAAAATAATATCAAACAACATGCTATCTTAATTATGGTTTAATTATGCGCCAACAATCACTATCTTTTTAAATAAATGTCAAAGAAATAACACGTTTGGTCACATACAAACTTTAAAACAGTTTCTATGACTACCAACTAATATATCATATTTCCGTTTATATAGATTTTGTATATCTTACTTTTCTATTTTTTATGTATTTACTTTTATTATGTACAAATTGTACTGTTAACATGTACAAGATTTTTTTAAAAATTTATTTATATAACTCTACTGTGTTATATAAATAAATTAAAAAATATCTTCATCCACGTTTATTTTAATTACATTTTTAGCGAACGTTTTCGGCAACTAGGCTCATTGTCAAGCTAAAAAATAGTGCACAACGTCAAAAGGTCATGTTTAAATTTGACAAAAACACATATTACATAAGTCATAAATAAAAACGTTCGAGTGACGCCAGCGTAAGCCTCCAGTTTACCGAACACTTAATCTTCTTCGTTAAACTGTCGAGAAGCAGTTTTCGCGCAATTAACTATGTGACATTTTAAGACCTTAAGATGGTAGAATTTGGTTACTAATTCACACTGACTGAGCTGGCACGTGATTCCTTAAGACTCCAATTCAGTATTCGAAATAATTACAAAATGAAGATAAAAGTTATGAGCGGCTCCACACAATATATCACAATTCACAAATTTATTGTTTCACAAAATGAATTGTGATATATTTTGTGGAGCCTCTCATGATTTGTATATTCATTTTGTCGAATACTGAATTGGAGTCTTAACAAATTACGTACCAGTTCAGTCAGTGTGAATTTGTAACCAAATTACCACATCATAAGGTGTTAAAATGTCACTAAGTTAAATGTGCAAAAAATGCTTCTCAACAAGTTTAACGATGAAGATTCAGTGTTCAGCAAAATTGAGGCATAGGCGGTCGTCACTCAAACCTTAGGTAAAGATTTTTATTCATAACTTATTTATAAAAATCTTTACCTCGAGTCTTGTTCCCGAAAACCTCGCTAAAAGTGTAATTAAAATAAACGTGGAAAAGAGGTGGAAAAGTTGTTTGATATTATTTTATCTTATTAATTAATTTCCCCAATAAAATTATCTAGTGCAGTATTTAAATAAAATCGTTATCTCCATCGGTTATATTTTATTTGGGAAAAGTCTTCAACCTCCTTCTCCCAAATCATATTCTAACAGGAGCAAAATCAAAACTTGCAAATATTAATGAAGAAAGTGAATGTACGAAGAATAAACCTTAAATTAATATGTGTTCATTAAAAACTTGAATATGACCTTCAACTATACAATTTAAAATAATTGTAGTCTTACCTGCCAACAAACTGTAGGTTGTTTTCTTGCTAGAATGTATTGCGTAAGCGGTGATGGTTCCAATTCATATTTGTCGAAAGGCAAATTTTCAATGACCATTGGATCGGAACTTGTACACGTGAATTTAACGTTCGGATGTGCGGATCTTGGTGGCAGGACGGAAGATGTAACTTCAGGCCAAAATGATTCCGGAATTGGCCAAAAACCTAGGAAAATTTATAAGCAACTAATGACTCGCTGTTATTTATTTATAATTACACCATCTCCAAAAACTGTTTATTTATTGGAAATGATATTATTTGATAACAGATATCACACTTTGATACGGCGTGATATAGAATAACGTGATACTGGAATAAGATTGCTTGTATTGATCTATACACGCACAAGAGGCATTTCGGACGCCGTTGACTACTGTGTTGTCAAAATATAAAGTGATATCAAATTTTCTATGTAAATGAAATTACCTAAACTGAAATACAAAGACTTTAGATGTGTAGCCGAAGAAAATTAACTGAGATTTGAATTATGAAAAAATACATTCAAACCGTCAAAGTAGAAAGCAAAATAGATCATATAATCTCCAAATCTCTAACCCATAAAATGTTTTCTAATCTTCGCAATTTAGACCAGGTATGAGAATACACGAGGTCAAAGAAAGCCACATTCTCGATTTTCATACATACCTATCAAAAGGCTCACGTTCTCACGTAGCATTAAATACACAAATTCGAATTTAATTATTTCTACACTTTGGGAGCCGCACTTAACCCACATACGGCTCCCGGAGTCGCATTTGCCCACATCTGATTCAATTATTATCATCTCAACTTCTACCTTGAAGTGAAACATGTATGTGGAGATTGATCTCAATCAAGCTAAGTCGGACGCCTGAATAAATCCTGATCTTCCACTATTGTTTGTTTGATCTCCCACCCAACTATCATGAGATATAACATCTTTTAATCCTATCTTTTCGCAAGATTGCAAATGATTTCTATAGTATTTTCTTCAAGCTATCGCTGCAAGACAAATGCTAAAACAACTTCGCGTCATATTCCATTTAAATATTTTTAAACGGCTTTGAAATTTACGTTTTTCAAAATGTTAAAAGAAGCACCAGTAGCTCCAGCAGTCAAAATAGTTCCTTTTAAGAATTATTTAGGAAAAGTAGGACTTCTGAGAATAGCACTTGTCGTTAGTGAAGGTTGAAACCTGGGCTTAAGGAATAACTTTTATTTCTTTCGGTTACTTACTGTACATATTCACGGTTTGAGAACATTTGGATTATGTCAACATAGAATGTAACCATGTGAGTAGTTCTGAAACACCAGGAGGCCCTGACACATCCTAGTGGGCCCCGAAAATGATAACAATCGTTAATTTTCACAATATTTTGCATTTATAATTACAATGGGCATATACTCAAACTATTTTAATTTAAATGAAGAATGTAAGTAGTATTTACTGGTAGTCAGTAAGACACATTTGTAATTAGATAGGTGCTAATTTCGAAAATTGCAAATGATAAGGTATTATAAGAATAAGTCTAAACATTGAGGCAAGGTGGACACGTATTTCTGGCATAGGGATAGCCGTTATCAACACCCTACCTTTACAACTATAGGCGCAAGATATCATTGACTCGCGTTACGAATCCGTTACTTAATCCGTACGCTATATGGCTCTCTAAACCAATTCTTATAATTTTCATTTTGAACGCAAGTGTATGCAAATTTGCATATATTAAGATGTTAAATACCTTTTTATTTGCTGTTTATTGCATTTGACATCATGCACCGTATTAGCTGTATGTAATGTGTTTGGAGGAAATAGCACCTTACAAATTGAGATGAATTATTAAAGTATTTAATCTAAACAATGAAACAAGGGACTTTAACAATCAAAGTTCGGCTCGTATAAACTTCTATTCAGATCACTGTTTCAAATAAAATCACTGTAGAAACAACTTTAGCCATCTTTAGGGTGGTCCGACGCTTCTCAGAAAAAGAACCCAATAGAAGTTTATACGAGGCGAACTTTGATTGTTAAAGCCCCTTGTTTCATTGGTTAGTTACAAATAGTTCATCTCAATTTGTAAGGTGCTATTTCGTCCAAACACATTACACACAGCTAATAAGGTGCATTATGTCAATAAATGCGAATTATTCGATAATAAATGCGAATGCAGTAGCGAATAAATAGATATTTAACATCTTAATATATGCAAATTTGCATACACTTTGCGTTCAAAAGGAAAATTATAAGAATTGGTTTAGAGAGACATATAGCGCACTGATTAAGTATCGGATTTGTAACCTGATGCAATGATATCTTGCGCCTATACTTGTAAAGAGAGAGTATTGATAACCGCTCTCCCTATGCAAGAAACACGTGTGCCCTTGTCTCGATTTTTAGACAAATTCTTATAATACCTAATCATTTACAATTTTCGAAATCATCATCTATCTAATTAAATCTTTTACTTTAGTTAGGGGGTCATAAGTATGGAATGATTAAAAACTGCTGAAATAAAGTACTTATCATTAAACACTATAAAGAAAAAAAGTTTTGCAATACATACCTGTAGGATAAGATTTTTGAGCAATCGTTCTCGGCACATAAATCATTCGTCTGCAATTATGCCATGATACATTGGCAGGATTAATGATAGATGAATAATCATTGTTCTCCGCATCATCAACATTATTTTCACCCAAAGCTTTTCCATCTTCACTCTTCTCTATGATAGGTAATGGTAAAAGTGGATCGGGACCGATTTTTTCGAAATTTATTACAACACCATTTTGAACCTTTAGAACA
Source organism: Adranes taylori (assembly GCA_009867245.2). Lineage (NCBI taxonomy): Eukaryota > Metazoa > Arthropoda > Insecta > Coleoptera > Staphylinidae > Adranes > Adranes taylori. The sequence goes on along the minus strand of WYDF02275740.1, from coordinate 2,464 downwards.
TTTATAAGTTCTTAATAAAGAACGATAACATAAAATGATTTTATTATATTTTATAGTGGAATATGTTGTTTTTGTGAAATACCTAGCAACATTTTCATTATAAATGAATTTTTGTTACTTCTTAATCACGTTTCATACTTCTAAATCACATCCTATTAAAAAAACTATAAACTGATTAAAATAAATTACCTTTTGTACTAAGCTGTCAATGCATTGGTTAAGCATTCTATGTGATGTAATCGAATAAGATCTGCCGCCAGTTACTTCGCACATTGCATCAATAGGACTACTATCACTGGGTACGAGGCCTGTGTCTCTTTCAATTGCTGGAGTTCCTATTTTGACAACATTAAATTATTTTACTAGTAATACCAATTATTACAACAAATGTCGGAAAAAAGCGGCTAGTTCGAGATGTATGGTGCCATTTCACCCATTATTATAAGGGATCAGCAGCATCTCCTTTGTTAGGAGCATCATGACTTTTGAATGATCGAGACTAACTCACTAAGCCACCAGCCGACTGTTGCTAGAAATGAAAGTTCGCCTTATGTATTATTAACTTTTGCATGCAATCAACATTACATTTGCATTTTAGATGAAATTGGTAATTAATGTTTTTAATTAGTTGTTGATTTTGGTATTACCGCACACTAATTGAGAAGTAGATGAGAAAGTAATTAGGGTGATTAGGTAATTAGGGTGACGTAATATCGAAATCAACAACTAATTAAAAATATCAATTACCAATTTAATCTAAGATACAAATGTAATGCTGGTTACATTTAAACACTAATAATTCATAAGAAGAATGTTCATTTTAAAAATTTGCATAAAATAAACTTACCGGCTAACCTCAAAACTAAAGCAAATAACCGTTGGTCCCATCTAAAAGGTTCCCTTGTCATTTCACAACCGGGTAATGGTGAATTCATCGGTAAATTAAAATCATCGTGGACACCATTAACTAATCAACAATTGCAAATAAATATAAAAATTTGTATATGTATTACGATGGCCAAGTAGTCCCGCACCGTAGAGAATTATCTATGTAAATTTTATTTCTACGGTAAATTATATTGTGCAGTCAAAAGCACTTATTTTGCTCTATTGATGGTTCCATACATACATTGCATTGGAACTTAGAGATACCCTCAAACTAGTAGTGTGTAACTTGAAAATTTTAAAATCACCATCAAAGTACCAAATGTAAACTGATCAGAACATAAAAGTACAATTGAGTATATTAAAAGACAATCTGATCAACAAATTAAAACGTGCAGTCAGTGGCTTTCCGTTCCCACATTAATTTTCTCGTCAGTAAGAAGAAACGATTCGATCAGATTATGATTTCGGTTTCTTAAAAATTTTTTTCGGCGTCGATCAATATCTATGGTGCGGAATTTTTAGACCATCCCTGTAGTTTAATGCAAATTAACAGATTCATTTTGAAATTAAGAAAGTAAACATGCCAAAAGGCGGAAACTTTTTACCAGTTGATAATTTTCCACCATCTGTAATTAAAACAATTACAGCTGTTTCAAGGAAAAATGGACATCTTCCATGACTATATGTATCAATTCCTGATGTCATACGGTTGATGTTTAAAATATCGAAAGCTTGTTTTACAGCTACGCCCATTGTAGTCATCGAATAGCATTGTAGATTTTTTAATTCATTCATAAATGTTGCCAAATTCTCTTTCCAACCTATGTATATTATAGAATAAATTATAACTCACTGAATTTTGGGTAAATGATTTAATGTAAATTTGAGTAAATGGTTGATATCTGATTTGATTTCTTAGAGGCTTCTTTCATTTAGGAGTTACAGTCCTACAAAGTGCTTCAAAAATCTAAAAGAAATCCTTTATAATACGTTATAAACACCATATCTTTAAGTAAAACCACTCTATACAATGACTATGATTTTACAAGTCTCCACAAAATCTATTTCAATTAATTTGACAGTTAAAGGGATTTATTAAGAATAGTATGATCATTAAGCATAATGTGAAAGTTTGAAGCGCTTTCAGTGAGTGATGTAGTGTTTACATCGATGTACTGGAACATATAATACACCGAGTCAATAAATTATTTTTTATAAACTTGTGTTTTCCGCCATCTCTTTTTTAATAGTGCGTTCAGAACTAACTTAATAATAAATAGAAAAAGGTTTGTACTACGCCGAACGCACTAGTATAGTTTTCTACCTTCATGGAAACGTGAATAGTGAATAGCAGGAGAAATGTGAATATATTATTATACACGCACGCAATCAATGCACTAGCAGGAGGCTCATTCATTTCCACAGACACAGCACACATAGACAACAAAGTTCCGTTTGGCATTTGCCGTTTACTATATAACGCATTGGCCGAGCGAGAACAGTCGATGTTGCTCCTTAAGGGTTCTAGGGCGGTACGCCCAACAACCCAAAGCCCACCCACCCCAGAAACACCCCC
>WYDF02275729.1:0-17615 GCA_009867245.2 Adranes taylori | reverse complement strand
GGTAATATTTGGAATTTCCTCGGACCCTTGATTTTGCACTCTATTTATGTTGGTGTCCAAGCTCACTGCATTTTTATATGTAGTGTAGAAGTCTTCTACAACCTTTAATATTTCCATTTTATTTGTTGTTATTTGGCCACTCTGTTTTGCTAACTTGCAGATGTTTTTCCTGCCTTCGGAGGAAAAACATTACATAAATTACATACTGTTACATAAATACATACTGTTACATACGGATAAATTACATACTGCATTATAAATTAAATACTGTTTAAATTTTATTAGCAATTAGGGCCAGCAGTTGTTATTTTTTAATAAAGTGATGGTATTGTTATTTATGGATTTATTTGTTGTGTACACTCCCTCCTTTTTTTTATTCGAGACTTGGTTACATGTCTCTGGCGCCCATTTAAACACGAGCGGATGCCTCATTCCATGTAAGCGTTTGAGCCGATAGCTTGGACGTCCTCTGGAATCCCGACCTAGCCGCAGCATACAATCTTCAACGAGGGTAACTGTTATTCCCCAACGGAGACAGGTTATAAGATTATTGAGTATTAATCGGAACTTGAACGCTACTTTATCGCTGTACCTTCACGGAACGAAACGGCCCATTGCGTTTCGAGCGTGAAACCAGAATTTCCATCTCTATTTTTAATGTTTTTTATAATTTCGTTAGTGAAGACATTCAGCTCACAAATTTTTGTGTATATTTTTCGCGCCCAATTGTTTATCAACGATAAATATTGTTTTCATCTACAATATATTGTTTAATCTGATAAAAATGTATCAATAATATGCAAGGCAATATTCCGAGGCATTTTATTGTGAACAAACATAGATAAGATGGAATGAAAATAAAATATCAAAAAGTAAATCTTTTATTTTATTTTATTGCGGTATTAATAAGTCCTAAGAATAAATTGGTATTTTCATGTAATAAATTTAAATTAAAAAACGTTAACTATAAGAAAGGATTTAGGTATATACGATAGCTACTATCGAGCTATTTTTAATTTTAATAAAATCAATGCAAAACAAATGAAACTTAAATAAATTCTTCCGGTTCACGTGGAGCATCTAAATCTCGATAATGTACAACTGGTCTGTAATCAATTGGTCCCCTAAAAAATATAAAAATTCTGTTAAGAATCAGCTTGTTTGTCCAATTAGCGTCCAAATCCTACGTCCTTTCACCCACAAACAAACTTGAAGCAAAAAATTAAAACAAAGATAGTTAAAACGTAAAAACTTATTAAAATACCTTTGTCGTGGGCCATATCCTCTTGATCTTTGCGAATATTGATTATAACCACGTGGTCCACCATAACCACCTCCATAACCCCCATAACCACCGGAATATCCACTAGAATAAAACGAGCTTTATATTAAACGTTTTAATAAAAGCGTCCCTTTGAAATAGTTAATAGATATTTAAATATAACGTTTTATGGATTAAAAATACACACCCGGAATGACCGTACGAAGCTCCAGCGCCATCATCGATTTGTCGTTTCTGGTGCGGCGGTTCGGCCAACATCGGCCGCTTTGGATCTTTTAAATAGTTGTTGAAGAATTCGACTTCTTTCTTCACCTCTTCAATTTTCTCGTTGTGTTTATTAAAGATGTGTTTACGAACGAAATCAGGACCTATTTTAATTCAAAGAATCATTAAAATTAATTACTCCATAACATCCCCTAAAAGCAATGCCAAATTATTAAAAAAAAATCGTGGATGTGATCGCCACCCCTTCTTTCATGTACCGCAAATCCTACATTTTGTTATATCTCATAAAACAAAAGTTGAACCTTTTAATTTTGACTATCACCATTTAAGTCTTCTATTAAATTCAATTAGTACAATAGTGTTTAGGGGGAAACTAAACAACATTAGTCTACCATATAAATCGCCTAGCCATAAATCCCTCGGTACCCATATTTGCCTATGGCACAGACAGCTTGACTGTCCGCTTCGCCGTGGCGTACGGTCGCTCTTGACTCACATTGGCCTACGGCGCGGACAGCTGCGTTGTCCGGTTTGGCATGGCCTATGACCCCTCTTGACTCTTTTCGGCTAATTACTAAAAGAGCAGTCTGGCGACTGCCGTAGCCTTATGAATTTGTCTGCTTTGGCGCGGTCTGCTGCCGGTTTTGACTTCATTTTTCCCCGCTACCGCTTTTGAGTCACTTTTTCTTAGTGTCCGCTTTGCGTAAAATTGAGGTTCCTGTGTCTTACGCTTGTTCCCCAAGTTTTATTTTTTCAACTTTCATATTTTATTTTTTCAACTCATAAATAAATCGCAAACTTTACAAAACTAAAAGCAGCCTGTATATATGTTAGTTTAGTATTTAGAAAAATTTTTCAAATAAAATTGAACGAGCTTTTGGTGGCCTATAGAATCATGTTTATTTAAGTGTCTAGCTTTTATAGTTCCTGAAATATATCAAAAAGTTTGTAAAACTTTAAATGGGGCAACGTCGCGCTCTATACCATCTGCAGGGATGGCACTTTCATTCGACGCATAATACAATATACTATATGCGAGCTAAATTTCGGTCTTCTAATTTTAAAACTGAATTTCTCAATAAAATAATGATTTTGAACCCTTCCCAAAATTATAGTGTGCACCAGCCACTGATAACATCATTTATTCAATTCCAAATGTAGTTTGAATGTCTCATACAACGTTAAATACGTTTTCCTGTAACTTTGCATATGAGCTATTATGTCGGCCTTACATGTATATAATATGATTGTTGAATGTCTGTTGCCATGGCGACAAGTTGCCAAATTTTAAGTTATTAAGGGTCATATCTTTGAAACGATAATAGTTAGACCCATCATGTGCGCTATCATTTTAAATAGAATTACAAGTGCTACCAAAATGTAAAAAATATATATACAGCGTGTTACTAAAGTTTTTGAAAAAAAAATTATTGCGCAAAATCTGTAAGTATGTTCAGTTCCTCAGTGGCAAAATTGAGGTTCCTTAGACATACATTCGGTAAGTATGTTCAGTTCCTCAGTGGCAAAATTGAGGTTCCTTAGACATACATACACTCACTAACATTCATTTTTCCAACTTTCATAGGAACCGAGATACTTAAGGTAGTACACTTTTTTCAAGGTCAAATTGCTCCGGTGCGAAGATGTGCGACTTTTTAAACTCGCTTAATACCTTAAATATTAAAGGATCTTTCGATACAAGAAATTTAATCAACACCCTGCGTTAAGTTTCAGAGAAAATGGACCGCAAAGTTTGCAAAACAAAAAACAGCCTGTATATATGGTAAATTGTAATTTTAGAAAAAAAATTGAAATAAACTGGAAGGGCCTTTATGTAGCCTATATAATTAAGTTTATTCGAATGTCCTATCTTTGAACGTTCCTGATATATTTCAAAAAGTTTGTTAAACTTCAAACGTGGCAACACCGGTTTCTATACAATCTGGCAACATGGAACTTTCTTTATTCGACGCATAGTACAAGGTACTATATGTGTGCAAAATTTCAGCCTCCTAGTTTGAATACGAAATTTCTAAACAAAAAAAATGGCTTCCGTCCGCCATATTGTATTTAAAAAAATGAAAATGTTCTTCGGATTCATAGTCTACATTTGTCTACCAAATTTCATCCAGATCGGTCGTATGGGGAAGAAGAAATTCATGAACATACATCCGTATGTACGTACATACAGATACCGAGATATTTAGGGTAGTAAATATCTCGGTACTTTTTTTCAAGGTCAAATGACTCCGATGCTATGACGTGCGAGTTTTTTAAACTCACTTAGTCGCTTAAGTATTAACGGAACTTTCGACACAAGAAATTTAAAACAATGTTCCGGAACTTTTTGAGAAAATTGACCCTAAAATTAGCAAAACAAAAAACACCATGTATATATGTTAAATTGTAATTTTGGAAAAAATGTCTCAAACAAAATCGAAGGGCCTTTATGTGGCCTATACAATAAAGTTTATTCAAATGCCCTATGTTTTACCGTTCCTGAGATATTTCAAAAAGTTTGTTAAGCTTTAAACGTGGCAACACCACGTCCTATACAATTTTGCAACATGGGACTTTTTTATTCGACTCATAATACAAGGCGCTATATGTGTGCAAAATTTCAATGTCCTAATTTGAATACGAAATTTCTGAACAAAAAAAAATGGATCCTATCCGCCATTATAAAAAAATGAAAAAACCGTTCTGTGGGCTTATAGTCTACACCTGTCTACCAACCAAATTTCATCCAGATCGGTCCCATAGGGAAGGAGAAATTCTTGAATATACAGAAGTCCACATATACGTACATACATACTAACACACCGAAAAATCGACCATTCTTTTAATTTTTTTAGCAAGAAACTATTTTTTTTTAGAAAACACTTTTTATATGAAAAATTGTTCCTTATGACCACCCCTTTGAATTTCGTATTAACGGATTGCAGTAATTTCAATACAAGAAACGTACGAAGTTGATATAGAAAAAATCAAAACATGAACCCTATATGTTTCATAAACCTATACGTATTACATACGTATATGGTATATGAAAGATAAAAATTGATCCAACTGGGAAGAACGATGTAACTAAGATCGTAACCAACCGTGGTTGGTAACCATCCGAAACAATTTAGCTAAATGGGACAAGAAAGGTGAGTCCATAAACATCAAAGTCTGTAAACATTTTATAATATTCAGCACAGGACTAAAGTACATAGAGAACAGACTGGTCAATGCACAGTGCAACAACGGTCAAGCAAAGCATTCAACTACAAAGACATGGAACAGGCCAAATGGAACAGACAGCTGCCTGAAAGGAAACACGCAGTTATTCACGATATAAGGTGAGTGTAAGAAAAAGCTGAAAGATATATAGCTTAAAGCCCATATAAAGATTTATAACACGTATATAATTTACAAAAACTTAACTTGTCCAAATTCCGGGATTTTTTTAACGCCTGGGAATGCGAGACAAACGTCCCGCCAAAAGTGAGACGTCCGCTTACCCTAGTGAAAGGGCATGTAATGATCTATCTAGAAAATAGGAAGGACAATAACATCCGAATAACCTACTGAAAATATGTGAAAACAGTAGCGGTAGTTAGGCCTATGCCCCCTTAAGACTTTCATGCACAGATGAATAAACTCAACATAACATAAAATGACCAGTCGAGTACACGGACAAGGTAGACAAGGACGAGTAGACGGACAAGGTGACTTTTTCTCGAAACAAAAAAACATTTATTCCGCGGCAATCACAATGAGGATTTACCTGCGAAAATAATTTGATTCCCAGTCGCGATGTAAATTTTCCCGTATCGAAGAAAATAAATGCATCTGACTAAGTCTTCAGCTCAGCTTAATAACTGGTGTTATTAAATATTATTCCATATGACACTACCAATATACCACTCGATATAACGGAAATATTGAAATTATTTAGAAAAAAATATTTTTTTTATAAGTCACGGAAAAATTCTTTAATCTCAAGTGATCGTAAACAGTGAACATTATAAATAATAATAACGAACCTTTAAATTTCTTTCCGGACAATGGACACAACCACTTATCCTTAGCCAATTCACGTGTATTTGCCTGTACGAATTTATCGATTTCAATGTCGACATCTTTCATTGACATCTGTATTAGTTTCACTTCATTAATTGAATTTTTCGCAGTTGATTGATGTCGATGACCAGCTGAAACCAAAGGTCCGCTGCTTCCGCTACCATTAGTTTCCTCCTTTTTCTTTTCCGGTAAAAAGTTTGACATTTTCGATTCGATAGTCGCGCCAATATATTGTGTCATATCCGTCTAAGATAAGTGATAATCGGTAACAGAAAATGGTTTATGTTGCAACATTGTACAAAGAATTTTTTTAATACTATTTCAAACTTGATAAATTTTGTGATTTAGTCATGTAACAAAAAATGAAACGGAAACAGAGGATTTACAGCGCTCCCACCGAGAGGTGGCCGGTGACTCGAATGCTTACTCTTACCTAGTCAGTGCCGCTATAAGCACTGAAGAAAGTGCCGCCTTTTTATATACTTTATTTATGCAAATTTTTATTTTTTTTAATAAGTGATACCAATGAGCAGTATAAAACATTTCCCTTTATTTTCTTGGAAATTGAGTAATTGATGGCCTTTTTTAGATCAGAGATTTGCCGCCCTTTGATTACAAATTTGCCGCTTGTGAAAAAAATGCTGCTGTAAGCACGTGCTTTTAGTGTTTACTGGGAATTACGGCACTGGGCCTAGTACACAGCTTATGCCATACGTCTTATGTTTTACGCCAAGATCATAAGAAAGTAATTACGCAATGCCTAGTAATGTATTTACGTCATGTCACTTTTATGTCATTTAAGCCATATGAACAACATATGATCAATTTTTAAATGTAAGAGTGGCCCATTTTTGTAATTAAATGAAGTAAAAGAAGGTCCCGTAGTGTAAGACAGAATCGCTATATACATTAAAAGGGTTCTTTCTTGTCACTCACGTTGTTCGTAAATTATTCCCCCAAATTTAAACCTGACACTAACAATTGAGAAAAGGCCTGGCAGGTGTAATGGTAAAACTAAAATATTGTTCCATTTTTTTTTTAATTTTGATATCTAACAAATTGGGAGGAAAAGCTAAAAACTTTGTCAAATATTTATAATTCCCAAAAGAATAGTAATAGACTTCAGTAGAGATAAATCAGTGCAATAGTACTAAATCTTTCAAATATGTTCATTTCAGTAGAAATAAAAAAATAAGCTAACTCATACACAAAAGGCAACTGGTTTTTGTTTTTGTATCTCGATAACGATTATTGAAATAAGATTATTGAAAATAAGAAAAAATATTATTAATTTCATACAAACATAATCTACCAACAACCCTCCCCCGCTCATAATTGTTTTTTTTAATTTCATATGTAGACATTCAGAGCCCGAAAACTCACTGATTCAGTACAAAATAAAAAAGGATCGGGGCAGTCCTGATAACGGGTATTTATCACATGTATTTGTAACAGGCCCTAAATGTTCTATAAAAATACTAGGTTTACCCACCTCTACTCTGTATTATACTGATCTGCACTATAAGCAGAAACTATCTCTCTCACCAGCCACGTCTCAATGCGGCAGCTGTACTTCGTTCATAATAGTAAACTGTTGTATAATTTTTCTACAAATTATAATGTATTTGGAAATTAAAGGCAAATTATCAGAATTAAAATAATCAACCACGAACTTAATATGAGAAAAAGTCATGTCTTACAAATCATTGTCGAATCTTGTTTGTTCAATTTAAATTAAATATCAAAATCATTTCATTTTTTATGACTGCTGATAATATTTTCGAAAATTGCTCAAATTAAAATAAAATTCTAACCTTAGCTGTTGGTGGTGGTCCTCGTGCATGTAATATTCCACAGCGATTCGGCATTTCATCCTCATTTGGATATTCACAATGATTATAATAATCCACAGAATGAACGATTCTCAAATATAGAATGATACGATCCAAAACTGAAAGAAGTGTATCATCACGTTCCACATTAGTTACGGCGGTATTCTGTTCTACTTCATCGACAGATGGTTCAAGACCTAAAAGGGCCTCCTCTTCGGCACTTGCTTCTTCGATTAGATAATCCGTTATATTGTGCAATACCTTGAAATAATGCGTGACGTTTCAAATTATTTTAATTGAAATATTTACAATTCAAATTCGAACTATTTGTGTAAGCATTATTTTATTCAACGAAATGTTAGAATTAATGAAAGACACGCATTAATAGTGTGACACATTAACAATGAGATAGTTTTATAATAAAATTATTTTATATAATCCATTTTTGGTTCAATAATTATAATTCTCCACGAAATAGCGGTGGCTGTCTCGTGTTTAACCGGTCAACTCCACAAATTACACGTAAATAAACTTTGTTATAGTTATAGTCCTGTGCTTTAAAATAAATATGACAGTAGAATATGTATGACTTACTGGAGACAACGTTTAAGAAAGGGCAGGATATTTCAATGGCGGTTGTTTGAAAAGAATAAGTATGATAGGAAGTACCATCTTGTTTCACAGCCATCAACACTGAACGTTGTCAGTGAATTTGTAAAAATGGAAAAAATTATCATCTTTATGTGATACAATACTGTCATTTGAAAGGCCTCAGTCCAATCAATATCAGAGTTTAAATGAGGGCGTACAAGCTGCCAAGACGAAGTAATCGACCAAATGAGGTGACCATGCCAGAAATGGTGAAGAAAATCCACAAAATGGTATTTGATGACCGTCGTCTGAAAGTGCGTTAACTACATGGTAGGCATTTCAAAGTGATGTACATTGTATATTGACTGAAAATTTAGACAAGATAAAACTGTGCGCAGGATGGGTGCCGCGATCACTCACAATGTAACAAAAACGACGACGTGAGAATGTTTCAACAGAGTGTTTGGCGAAGTTTCACAACAATACAGTCGAGTTTTGCATCGATTCATAACCATGAGGTCCATCACTTCACATCTGAGACAAAGGAATAGTCAAAACAATGAACTGAACGGGCTTCAAACAGGGAGAAGACAGTTACATCCAGGATAATTTTCATTGATTATCTACAGAAAGGAAAAATAATCAATGGCAAGTATTATGCGAACTTATTGCTGCGTTTAAGTGATCAAATCAAGAAGAAATGGCGTTATTTGGCGAAAAATAAAGCTTTGTTTCATGAAGACAATGCACCAGTTCACACATCCGTTATCGAGATTGCTTCCTCACGCACCCTATTCGCTAGATTTAGCCCCCGGATTATTTTGTTTCTAAAACTTTAAAAAATGACGCGCTACTAAAAGATTCTCACTATAACCAGAGTTTCGAAGCTATTAAACATCGCTGGGAAAAGTGTATCGAGTTAAAAGAATACTATATAGCGAAAGAAAGATATGTTTTCCCAATTTGTGTTTTCTTTGTTAGGTCGGGAATTTCTGGGACTACCCTCGTATGTTCATTTATTACGAAGAATTGACTTAGCGAAACGATAGTAATGGTAAATGCATTTCCATTTTGTTAAATGCATAAATGTTAAATTAAAATTATAATTTGTTCCGGATTTTGGTAGCAGACCAGAAAAGAAAAAATAACAATTCAATCTTAAAATAAATAAATATTATTTACCGGATTTTTCGAGAAGAAACCGAAAGAATTGTCCTTTAAATCTTGCGTTGTTGATTGTTGTTCAGCTAAATCATTTTTACTGTCTTCAGGTTTTGATTGATTATTATCATCATTTGTCGTAGAGTTTGTTGTGTGATTCTGTTGCCATAAACTGCATTTAGTATCGAGATGCAATGTGACTTTTGCCGATATCCGTATATCGGAACGTACTACTTGTTTATGAGCGATTATACCATTTACCGGCCGTATACGACGACTCAAATCCTACATATGACAACTTAAATTAATTTCTGTTTCATCATAAATTTGATAAATGATAGTGAAATAAACATTTTATCAATTAATAGTACATTCAATGGATCTGGTAGCTCCAAAAAAAACAAACTAATGACAAATATATTTAACGAAACTATAGTTTAGAGTAGTTTCGCTGTTATTAGTACATTATCAGGCAAATTTATGGTATCTATTGCTTATTTTACGAAAGAAAAGAAAAAAAATATTTTTACTGTTGTCTTTGTTTGACATTGTCCATGTTTACCATGCCTATGAATGGCCAGACGTAAATTTTAAATTAAACTTAAGTTACTTCAAATTATTTAATTAAAGTTAGGATTCAAGGAAGCGACACTTTTCTGTCACTTTTACGGCGATACCTATCTATTGACTGATACCAATTGATACTGTCGTTGATACTATTAATATTAGTTAATACTGATATTTGTTATTATATTAATGAATCTAAAATTTAGAATCCGGCTCGCATTAAGAAATGAGACCATACTTAATATAAAAAATTGTACAAATGCACCTTACATCTTACCTTACAAATTAATATAACATAAAACAGAAATAAACAAACTAACCTTGTTAACAATAGCTCCTAATTCACAATCTCTCAAGCGAATATTATTCAAATTCCAACAGATTTCCTTGATATTCGCGTCACGCTTAAACGTAACCCATCCTCTACGCATCCAACGTCTGTCCGGTTGGGGATCGGCTAAAGCAACTCTTAGAAATCCATCATAACGTGAGCACATCGCCTCCACCTAAAAGTAATACAAATTATTTTCAAGTTCTGATTAAAATGATTAAATAAATATTATAAATAAATGCTTTATTTACGAGAATTGCCCCTTTAAAGGTCTATACAGTTATAAGTTTAAACCGTAATCAATATATTACACATTACATTTTGGAGATCCTGGAACAACGTAGATATTGTTCCAGGATGCATTAGAAAAATATCTAAAGCAAACTTTAATATATTTTATTTTACACAGTGGTAGAAAATTTCAAGTTTCTTCACTTATGTCTAAAGGAAAGTTTCCCATACGGGCCCATGGGTGCTATGGGATGATTCAAGCGGTCAGTGGTAAGTAAACATTATTTTGGAGGTGCGCAAAGAACTACCGGGGGTTCGCGAAAAAGATCGAAAGTTTTCATAAATAAAAAATTACAAATATTTAAAAAGCGATGTTTCCCCGGTTAACCACGCGACGCATACGAAATCGATCATGCGATCAATCGATCATTAACCTCAATTATTTATGAATTTCTTTAAAATTATTTCATCGAATTCCGATATTTGTACTCAAACATTGTCTCTATAATTCTAATATAATTATTCTACATGATTTATGTGTAATTCCTGCACCAAATAATAAAATTTGAATGAAAATTGCGTTTGTTTATACTTTTTTGAACATGAATAACTCTATTTTGACATCTTCCTAGAACCTATGCTACATAAGAGTTTTGGGCTTGTATTATTTTTATATTGTAAATTATGTGTAAGACAGTATTGTAGGTTATTTTATATATGTAAATATTATAATTTAATTTATTGTATCACATTAAATAATTGTGTGAACAATTCTTCTGTGTATATTATATTATTATTATTATTACATTGCCATATCGTAGTAGCCACATCATGACGTGGCCGATTATTTCAACAAATGGTAGCATTTCCCGATAATATGATATTTTAATTTGAATAATATTTTATTTAGATAAATCTAATTTTTAAGTAATTTATGACGGTTTATACGTGGTGTTTAGGATTATTTTTACTAACCATAGAACTCCTAATACCTATGACTTCTTTTGCTTGTATATTATAGATCTGAACTCATTACAAGAACAGAAGGTAGATAGGGCGCGTGGAATAGCGGAGTGAGGCTAAAAGGTTAATATAAATACAATAGTGGGAATCATTTTCGTGATCATGGCAATCTTTTGTACAAACTGATGTACACATCCACCCTCGCATACGCCTAAATTCAGGCTTAACAGTTTCAGTATTGTGCACGCTATCTGTATATTGTTTTAAAATCTGAGTTTGTATTAATTTTGTCAACCTCACTCCAGTTTTAAATAATACGTTACCAATGTACCTCCTTTGTAGTAAAACTTTCTAGAACGACTCCATGAAACCACCAAATCTTAAAGAACATTTGACAAAGTCCATAGTTACAAAAAAGATAAAGATTTATCTTTTTTTGTAACGGCAAAAAAAAATATTTGAAAACTCCTTCATTATAACAACCGACATAATCTGGACGAGACAACGATGAACTTCGTGTTTGTCATATTTCTTTACTAATTGCTAAATCCGGAAAGCCACGTAGATCGGTGAAATTCTTTTTATAATATCGGAAGCGGTAGCTTCACTTACAGCCGGATACATACTATCGGTGAAAATTTCATTCTACCGGCTGTAAGATAATACCCGCTTTCGATATTACAGCGGGTATTATCTTACACATAAACCCGCTTTCGATATTATAAAAAGAATTCCACTGAGTAATAATACACTGCAAAGAAGAATTGACGAAATGGCTCAGGACGTTGTAAATCCTTTATGTGCTTATTTAAAAACAATTCAATTCTCTATGCAGCTTGACGAATCAACTTAAACAGGAAATGAAGCTTTATTTTTGGTTTAAGTAGTATTTGAAAAAAAAACGAAATAATTTGCCCCCAAGAACTGTTATTCTCCAAATTCTTGGAAACAGATACAAGAGGTGAAACAATTTTTTATACACTAAAACAAAATTCGAAGAAAAAATATACAATTAAGTAACATCATCTTTGTTGCTACTAACGGTGCTACAGCAATGAAGGGACGGCACGGAGGCTTTCAAGCATACTTAAAAGAAGCTGTGCGGAATTAACTGCCAACATTCGGTCGCCAAAAATATTAATGAACGCTTACATACCTCATTACATTATGTCATTAACACAGTTAATAAAATTAAAAGTAATAGCTTGAATTCCAGATTATTCGCCAGCCGTTGGTTGGAAAATGATGAATACACTCGCTTACTACTTAATACAGAAGTTCGATGGTTATCTAAAGGTGCATGTTTGGATAGATTTTATGGACTGTATGATTCAATATTACAATTCTTAGAAAGCGAAGACTATGGTTTACGAGTTAATTTAATTAATTCCAGTTATTCGCCAAATTTAATGAAATAAATTTGAAGTTACAAGGTGATCAATGAAATTTTATCAAAACTAAAAGTACAATATCTGTATTTTCTACAAAACTCTAGTTACACAAACAGAATTTGGGGAGCGGAGAATGTTTTCAGTTCTCCTCTCCAAATCTTGCAAACTTACAGAAAAGTGATGAAGATTTGCTTGCCTACTGTCAACACTTAACATCTCTACATTCTGATTTTAGTCAAATATTTCATGACATTTGTCATATTAACATACCAGATTGGGTATTGGACCCTTATTCAAGTAGGATCAAAGTCTCAGGTGCACCGATATCTATACAAGAGCAACTTATTGAAAGATCCACAAATGAGGAACTAAAACCAAAGTTTGAAGAAGGATTCCACCAATGTTGGTTACAAAGGCAGGTTCGAATTCTGTACCCTACATTATGGGCTATTGTACAGAAGTTATTGGTTGTTTTCCCGTCATCATATTTCGTAGAACATGGATTTAGTGCAGTGACAAGCCTTATTACAAAGAAACGAAACCGACTACAAATTACTGATTGTGGCGACAAAAATGGAGCCAAACATAAACAAACTGATATAAATCCATCAGATTCATCCTTCTCACTAAAAGTTATTTAAGTATTAAGTACTTATAAATATTTTCAAATACAATTGCATTTTTTCCTTTGTTTTCCTATTAAAATATATTTTTTAAATATAAAATTTGTACTTAATTCATTTACCTACCTACGTGTAATTAATTGTCTCATCAGAGAGGACAGAATAAAGAATTTTTTGTGGTTTTATTATATCATAACAGTTAATTCACTTGGGAGTTCATGATAAGTTTTTGTTGTGGCAAGGGATCCATGACCAAAATAAGTTTGAGAATCACTGCTCTAAAGCCTCATTAACTACACTTTGAAAACAAAAAGCAATGCATTCATTATTCTTACCTCTTGTTTGGTAATAGTAGGAGCCATACTTCTTAAAAATATTGAAGTTGTTTTATGTAGAAATCGATGACGTTTCGGTTTCTGGTCATCAATATCAATTTTCACTATCTCGTCTTCCTTTTTCGGCACTTCCGTTTCAATCTTTTCCTTTTCTGGCGTTAATTGGTTTTCCTCATCTCTTTTGTCATTATTTTTATCGCTCTGCTCCACTGTTGATTTAACTTCGATTTCACCGTCAGACCTAAAGAAAGATTTTCAAAATTCATAGCCATTGAAATTATTGATCATTGCATTTTTATACCCTTCTTGTTTGTCATTTTCATTATTCGACGTAATTTCCTTGTCTTTAGAATTTTCCTTCGCATCATCTTCGTCGTCTGATGAACTGGAAGATCCGCCGCTACTAGTCGAGGATGAACTCGAAGAACTGCTACCGGAGTAACTTCGTTTGCGCTTCTTTTCTATCATTTTCATAAAATTGAAAATAGAAACATTTAAGTGAAATGGAAAGAAGAAAAATACCTTTTTCTGTAGAACGTTTTCGCTTTTTATCAGATTTCCCTCCATCACCCGTTTTTTTCCTTTTTGGTGGAGTTACAGTTTCTTCTTCATTTTTATCGTCGCCATTTTCATTAACTTTATTATTTTCATTGTCTTCTTCGGCTATCTCCTTATTGTCGCCATTTATTTGCGACGTCTTCGGTGACTCTTTCTCACTCTCTTCAATGGGAACTTCTTCAATTTGTGGAGTTACTTCTATGATGATAATAATAATTCATTAATCAGTACAGTTAACTAATTTCATTAACCTGTCAAATATTCAATTGATTTGTCTTTATTAAAAAAAGAAACATTTTACAATCTATACCTTCCTGCTTAACATTAAGTTCATCCTCCTCCGCAACTTCAGTATTAGCTTTCGACGAATCATCTGGTTTTTCATTCAATTCACCATCTTCAGGTGGCTCCGATGGAGATTCTGATTTATTCTCAGGAACGTTTACGGTTGCCACAGGCATGATTTTCTCGACGGTTTCCGTTTGAGATGTAGCAGGCGGTGGATCAGGTTTCTTATCCGGTACTGAGAGTGCAGCAGCGGCTGCAGATTCGCGCAGCAATTGTTCCTGACGACGTCTTTCTTTATCCGCTTGTTTGTCTATAATATAGAAATTTTTCTCTTAAGATTTTATAAAACCGAGATTATTGTAATACAATTTGTTGAATTTAGTTTAGTACGCAATGTAAGTCAAATATAAATTAGGTGATTTCAAAAACTATTAAAAAAAATATTAAAATATGTAAAAAATTATCTAACCTGCGTATTCCTTTTCAACAAGCGCAATATCTTCGTCATCACCGTTCTCCAATTTAACAACAACAGTGTCCAACAATTTAATCAATTCATCAGTTTTTATCACATCTAAACTGATTTCGTCGAATTTACCAGATTTCAATAAATCCACAAACACATCCACACGTTTCTGGTACATAAGAAAAAAAAAGTAAGCCTTAAAAATATTCTTTTTATTGTGTAGTACGTTACCTTGAGAGCATTCCTTTGTTCATCTTTTCGTTTAACAGAATCTTCAGGATGATACTTTAAACGGAACCTACAAAATGGGGCACAGAACAAATGAGCACACGGAAAGTAATTGATAATTACTATACCTTGCTTTTTAAATAAATATTGAAACATGCTTTCTATTGATCCTCTCATACCATTATAAACAATAATATAAGGACTCAAAAGCAACTCAATGCAAACATAGGACAAAGTAACAAACGTTATGTAATAAGTAACCGACAACAGAATTGCACTCCAATATAAAGTAGTTTTTTACAATGCAATGTTTCATTGGTACTATATAAAAATTTGCTTTGCAACTTAAAACTATAAAACAAGTTTCATCAATGAATCTTTTTTCTATAGAATAATTTATATTTTTCATAGGAAATAAAATCTTGAGCTCCAAAACAAAAATGAGAATGTGACGAAAAAATATTTCTCCCTATCCTTTCTTAAGTCATCGACCATTTCCTTTAACATCGATTCTCTAACGCAAAAATGTTTTGCTTTCTTTTAGATCTCCATCGCATCTTCTTCCTACGTCGCACTCACGAAGAATTCACAATAATTGTAATTTCATGCAAAAAAGGATTTTATTCCTTCGAATGCAATTCTAGATGTGCTTTAGACACACTGGGAGTCACGATAAACTAATTAAATACATATACTCTAATTATTCAGTTGTGTTGCTAAAGTACAAAATGAACTTAATGGAACAAAAAACGTAAGTAAGAGATGGTGCATTGCCTGAAAGACGACATATTCATCGACCGTAGTATGCAACCAACATACCATTACTTGTCTATATTGCTTTAATATTTTAGTGGTTCAATGATTCACAACAAGCCTGAGCAGAAGTTGGTGCGATCCCCAGGTGAAGACATTGTTTCAAGTTACAATAATTTCCTAAAACAATTTCATCGATATTTAATCGTCTGAGTCAGGATAAATTCATTTGTATATATCCTTAAAGACAAAATCAAATTTTGCTAATCATCTATTATAATGTTTTTAGGTTAGTAGCAATAACATATTTAAAACACCAATACTTCTTCTTTTCATAACATTTTGTACGAGGGCTGTTTGACGGAAGAGTGACTTTTCAAAAGTTGGCACCACTGTCGCGAACAAGACTATATTGCTAACTTCAGATACCTTTCAGAAGTCTGCAATCACAATGTCTGTCACTTAGTTTCCGTATGAGTCGTTTAAAGTAAACAATTGGTCACTTTTTGATTAAAAATGAATAAAGGAATTTCGTTTGTTAATAATTTCTTATTATTTAAGTCGAAAAAATATTAAAGAAACTGACGAAAAGTATAAGTATATTGAGTAACTGTACGGAGATCAACATGGTTAACGAAAAAATAAAGGAAACATTAAGATATTGTAACGCTAGAAATTGTTGTCGTATTAAATAAATATTAGTACACAGTTTTATAAAATTTGATATTCAAGTATTAGCAAAATTAATCCAAAATTGTTGGTTCCTGAAAGATTTGGTAAGTTAAGCATTCTCATGATCAAACAAAATTTAAGCCAACTTGCTAAATTATTAGACACCTTGAGTGTTGATTGAACTTTCCTTTATAACAGAAAATATTACGTAAAATTTTCTGTTATAACCTGATAACCTTAATAACCTGACACATAAGAGTAAAATATTGGATTTCTATGCGAATTAAAAATCAACACTTTTAGTTTGTTCCGACAGACAGTTCATTGACGTAAAGGCATACAGATTTTAGATAGCAGGACAGCCTTTTATTGGTTAGAGTTTTAGCAGTGAACGATGTTGAAAGATTATGGTGTTATCAATACTTATCGATTTGATTGGCGATCAATGCGTACGCGGAAGACAGAAAAGCACACAGCAGTAAGCGTGTGTGAGATAATAGATAGAGCAGGTAATTAATCGAATATTAATTAAGGCCGCCACAATTAACGAGAGTAGGGTTAATATATAGTGAAAGTATAGTAATTATATCGAATTGTAGAAGTATGTCAGAGGTAGGTCAAGAAGAAAAATGAGTGGAAGGAATTTGATATTATACTATCATGCAGAGCGTTTTTCAGTCAGTCGTAGATCGGGCAAAATCAAAAGTTTCAAAAACAGAATCTATGCAAGTCGCGGGACCCGAAGTATAAATTATAATTTAAATAATGATTGTGACTAAAATAACTTAATTAGTAAAATTAATTGTCGTAATTAAGCCGCAATATAGACTTATTTATCGGCATAAATATTTAAATATTATCTTGTAATTATCAAGCTGGCTTAATTATTGAACGAAGATTATTTTGAACGGACTTAACTATTGGACTAGATAGAGTTGCTGGAATGTAGCTGGGTTGACAGGAAAGTTAAGGTATAAGGAGATGGTAAATTATTTAGGGGAATATGATATAATAGCGTTGGTGGAGACATGGGTGGAGTTGGAAAAATGG
>WYDF02275718.1:0-17615 GCA_009867245.2 Adranes taylori | reverse complement strand
TTTACATTTTAGCGGGCGAACGAAAATAAATTTCATGTTAATTGAATAGTCATAAAAACACAAAGACTGAATACCAAAAATTTCATATTGTGAAAAAACTGTACGTGATGGAACTGTTTGGTTATTTTTTCTGAAATCTGAATCTGAACAATGCTTAGTTTTCAGGAAATATTTCCATCGTAGACCAGTGTAATTTGTCACATATGAGGAGCACGTTTAAGTATTTACAAGCGACCATTAGCTACGTTGTGACTACACTATTCTAGTAAAATATGACAGTTGCAATTGTGAAGCTTATGAAAAAATAAAAACTTAGGCTAAAGCTTTTCTTAGATGATTTGTTACATTGTTAGTTGATGCTAAACGCAACAACAGTCCCATGAATTGCTTTACTCAACATTTGGATGCACCATTAGAAACGACTGTTTCCAACTGCTTTGCAGAATTTCGTCATTAACGTGCTTCCATCACTGATGATTTTAGAAACTTCCTATTGATATCATAAATGTGCGTGAAAGTTTGCACAAGATTGCGTTCCTCAAAACTAATAACAGCAAATTTGTTTCCTCCTAAGGTAAACAGACAATGATCTTTACGCAAGGATCTAAAACAAATCCCTAAAGTTGTAACCAAGTTAGTTGAAGTAAATACTCAAGGACAGAATATTGGCCAATTTTACGAACTCTACGTTTTGGCAATGTATGAAAATACAACTAATTTGTGAATTATAATTGATTATCTCGTGGCAGGGATTGTTTTCTTGTGAATTTGTCTTGAATATTGTATTTTATCATTCAGTATAGCCTTTTATGGAAATTATTTTGATATCGGATAGAAAATTGAGGTTGTGTAAAACCAAGGATTTAATTTTAGAAGTTTTATCAATAAGATAATTAAATTAAGTTACCAATACTATTTTGGTAACTCCAGAGCTCCTAACCTTATTTGGTCTAGCGGCCCGTTTTCAAAAAAAAAATCGTCCCCTTAAATCAGCGATCGGGGAACCGGGGTAATTTACCCCAAATGGGGTAAAAATGAACTTTTGTGGGGTAAAAATGAACTCTTCGCCATGGGGTAATGATATGAAAGATGCTAAAAAGAGGCGATTTGGTTTTTTTTTGATCTTCGGCATGGAGTAATAATATATGAAAGATGGTAAAGAGGAGGTGATTTCGTTTTTTTTTTGCTCTTCGCGATGGGATAATAATATGATAGATGGTAAAAAGAGGCGATTTGGTTTTTTTTTTGCTCTTCGCGATGGGGTAATATCAACTTACACAAAAATATTTTAAAATATTTTGGGGAATGATTAAAAAAGTTCCCCGGCCGCTGCCTTAAATAATATGGTTAGCCATAATTTTCCTACAATTCGATGGTGTTCTAGGGAAGTACACTATATTATATACAGATTAAATAGATTTTAATTTATAGGTAAAATTCCTCTATCGTCTTTCGATTACGTATGATGATGGCAATGCTCTGAAAATTTTTTTGATGCAGTCCCTATGGTTTTACATTCTCATTGAACATGAATGTGGCTACTTTCCAGCTTTAATTTAACCTTTTGCCCTTTTGGCCATGTACATTTAAAGAATAAAACTTTCCAATCTATGTTAGCAAGTGTTGTCAGGACCAAGAAGCACAGTCTTGGACCTAAATGCCTCCTTAGGATTGTTTCAACGTAATCGGAGGCCACTACGCTCCCGTTGGGAACCATTGCGCTACAGCATTGTGTTCCACCAAGAACTGCTGTGATGTGCGTATTAGATTCAGCTTGTTTGGAAGTAATTCTAAGCTAAAAAGGCTTATTACTCTAGTTACTGTATAAGAAAAGACAGCGCTTACCTGTGGACGAAATTACATTTATACAAATTGTGCATTAATACTTATAACCCATTTATGTATTATGACCATTTAGTTCTTATAACATAAATTATTTTAAAAAAAATCAGCTATCGTTCATAAATAATTATTAATATTATTAAAGTCGATCTATTTCTGCCGAGAAGGCCTATCGCCGACTTACAATGATTATAGACATTACTAATCCTCTGTAGCTAAGATAAGATCCTCGGAGAGTGCACACAGCAACAAATCTATATGAAGAAGGGAGCTAAATGCCAATCGGTGTAACCAAGAAATCAATGAGGCAACAGTATTCCTATTATCACTACATTCAAAAAACAAATGGTTCAAATTCCCGTAACAACCACAAGTACAAAAGGATCGTCCCTGGGACCAATTCTAAAGAGATGGGTCTGGAAGTGATCATGTCTAAGCATCTGGGAACGCTCATGGAATCCGAAAATATAACAGAGGATTTAATCCACAACATGATAATAATATCAATACATTTTAAAATACCATAGGCTTCAAGAGAAAAAAAAACACATAACAACAATCAGGAAGTATAATTCAATTCGGGGATTCCGACAAAAAACACCTACAGCAGCCGAATTAGGAGAGTGAACGACCCGACCGTCTAGAGGTCCACATAATCTGGATAATAAGTATTTTTAAAAGAAAGAAATCTTAAACTCATATGAGCCAATATATTAGAATCTTATAAGAATCCTAAAAAAGAAGACACTCATGTGATACTAAATACACATAAGAAAAATCATACCACAATCGTCAAATTTCTTTGAAGGCTACAATTAAAGGAGATACCTTTGTTGCTGTCTGAGGATGGTTTAAAAGAGTATAATTTAATTCCGCGATTCTTTTATACACTACATAACCTGAAGCACCATGCTTAATTAAATACTTACGAGCTAAGTAAATACCTCTCAAATCAAACGAAGGTTCACAGGCTTCAACCAAAATACCTTGAACAGGAGAAGAACGAATGAGACCCAAGCTAAAACTCAAAACAGAATATTGAATTCTAAGAAGTTTGGTCACATTTCCATTTGAAGAGTCCAAAAAAACAAAGGCATCAAATCTATAACCGACATAATAAAGGACTTGTAGAAAAGCATAAGAATTTGATTGATAAAAGAATTTGGCTTCCTCCCAACGAGAGGAAGCGAGATGTTTGACGATATTTCTTCGAATAAGTTAAGGTAACCTCATCAATCTGTTGGCTGAAAGGCAATTTATGTTCAAGAAGTATACCAAAGTATTTTACACATGAACGGACAGGAATGGAAGAAATATTATGAG
Organism: Adranes taylori; assembly: GCA_009867245.2. NCBI lineage: Eukaryota > Metazoa > Arthropoda > Insecta > Coleoptera > Staphylinidae > Adranes > Adranes taylori. The sequence goes on along the minus strand of WYDF02275718.1, from coordinate 14,450 downwards.
CCTTAGGAAAACGAGACTAGAACTTGTACTATCAGAGATCGAAAGCCTCAGAGAGTGAAGATAACTAAGGATGGATCGCTGACGATGCAGTCGTGGTTGCCAATAGCCTACCATATCTCCAGAACATTGTGGATCTGATTGTAGAACATATCGGGCAGTACGGTTTACACATGAATGTCGCAAAGACAAAAATGATTGTATTTTCACTGACACAGAAACAGGCAACACTTCGAATTAAAACTAAGCCGTGTAACAAGTGTCGTCCATTAAATATCTTGGATCTCGTATCAACGAGATGAACGATCCTAAAAAAAAAATCCTGTCCACGATCGAACAGGCCAAACGGAGGGTTTTCATCCCCATGAAAACCCCCTTCACCAATCGAGACCTGAACCTGCGTATGCGTATACTGCGATATTACATCTTTCCAGTCCTTCCCTATGGCTCCGAGAGCTGGACATTCAATCAATCAATGGAGAGTCTAATAAACGCTTTTGAGATATACTTGCATTCTACGTATATCTTGGGTAGACAGAATAACAAGTGAGCAGGTACTCAGTCGAATGGGTAAAGATAAGGAGTTTATGACGACCATTAAAAAACGAAAGCTCCAATACATTGAGCATGTCATGAGAGGAGAGCATTATGAGATCCTTCGACTTATAATACAGGGAAAATCAAGGGAAAAAGAACGGTGGGAAGACGGCAGAACGAATGGCTCAAAGATCTGCGTCAATGGTTCGGACGAACATCAATAGAAATTTTTAGGGGTGCGGTATCGCGCACCATCATAGCCAGTTGGATCGCCACGCTTCGTAGGGAGACGGCGTTCTAAGAAGAAGAAGAAGGATGGATCCCTGAGGAAGACTCCGCCAAGAACATCCATACGAGGACGCGTCACCATATAAAAATAGTCATTGGTGCTGATTTTACGGTCATAGGTTCTGGTAACATTGAGTGGAAAATATCTTTAATTTTATATGGAACTCATAGAGTGAGTTGAACGCTATAGAGGGCGACAGATTACATCCTACTGCGCTGGTCTATAGGAGTGCTTTGTTGTGAGGGTTCTTATTTGGTGATAATAAAATTTTGCAATCATAGAAGTAATATTCGTAATACTGGTAAGAAGATAAGCTGCTTGTTGTAGTAGGCTAAAAATTGTGAATAGCTGGATTTTCAGCTTTGAATAACTTTCAGAAAATCAATAAACTGTACGTATCTTCCTGTAAGATGTCGCTACGTGCATATTACATGATTAATAGGTACGATAGTGTTGAATTCTCCTTTTAAAGTGATACAAATAGGGAACAACTGGAAGGATTGTAGAAATTGTGGAAATCGGTATGGAAGCCGGATATTTTTGGAAGCCGTTTATGCTGACTCTCTCCGGAAAATTTGTGTCACATAGAAGCCAAATTTTTAGCTCTTTACAAATTTAATGTCAAAAAAATTAAAATGTCGTTATGGCTAAAATGTCAAAATGAAAATCCCTAGGGCTAATTCCAGATGTTGTTAGCCTGCGGGTGAATTTTGCGGTAAGGAGCTTTCGTGAATTTTTGGTAGATCCTCCGCAATAGAAAGAGACCTGCGTCTCGTGCTCACGAAAGATTTGATGCTTGGTCGCTATCTTACTACAACAAGTCTCTCGTACATCTAGATTTAGATGTCTGCATCAACAAATGCATCCCTGTGGAGTCGTAAGATATGTGGGATCGATTTTTGGCCAGACTGTCGTCGGAGAAATATTTAGGGTGGCTAATATAGGGTGGCTAATTTTTAATGTTTCTTACGATTTTCATTCTTGTGTGCAGACCCTACCTTAAACAAGAGAATAAGAACTTGAGCCTCAGCCAGAATAAGAACTTGAGCCAATCACCGAGAAGCCTCAGGAATCAGTCCTAACCGCGGCATAACAACTTCAGTGAGGGTAGCTGTCGTTTCCCAAAGGAAGCGGGTTATAAAATATTAACCAGTACACGTTTTTTTTAATAAAATTTAGAACTTTTCTGGGGTAAACTTATATAAAACAAATTTCAATATTTCAAGGCAAATTTTCTTGTTTCAATTAGACGGGGAACTTATGCACTTTTAAGACGTGATTTTGATTATCAAGATATGGAAAACTATGTCAGATAAGCTTTGTGCCAAATGTGCAAAAGGAGCAAGTGAGAAATGTGCCCAACGATGGATATATCTATCTATATAAACATTAACTGGTTTATTTGTTATTTGAAAGTATATTGTTTTTTTCACATTATTTCGTTGTTTCATTTTCAGATAGCATAAATAATATACTAATGTTTCAGTATCTATTAATTTTAAAATATAGAACGTACAATTATAAAATGTACAAAATGATAAAAGAAGTTTGCTGGACATGACACCGATAAATTTTAAGAAGGAAAGACAAATTAAATTCGTTACTGCTTTCCTTCTCATACCCTTACAAAAAATTGTGAATACGAAAGCAATTCAATTTGGAAATACGAGGAGTATGGCTCTCCTATGGACTTTGTATACGAAATATGAGCAACTAATACATGGAATTATCATTTTTCTCGAATCATTTTTATTTATTCCTCAATGTTAAGATTGTCTCCTTCAAAGTAATCCGCATTGGTTATAATACATCTTTGATTCAACTCTTCTAAACAAGTCTGAAATTCAATTTTCGATATGGTGTTTAATTACTTTAGCGATTCTGTCTTGCTCTCGTGAATATCGGCAAAACATCGTCCTTTCATGATCTTTTTTATCTTCGGGAATAGAAAGAAGTCCACGGATGCAATGTCGTGTAAAATTGGAGCATACGGAATCATTACGGTGCAGTTTTTTGCCAAAAATTCACGAACAAGCAACGAAATGTGTACAGGTGCATTATCGTGATTCCATAAAAATTCTAGGTAGTATCTTTCGATCACGTACGATCTGGTGGCAAGAACTCATGCTACACAATTTCATTAATGTTGAAGAAAACTAAGTAGAACCTACACATTCAAGGGAACATAACGAGCTCTCTTCACTCTTGGCACTTCAGGAAGCTTTTATTAGGCGATTGCGCCTTAGTTTCGATATCATATCCATACATTTATGTCTCGTCACCAGTTATGAGTTGTTTGAGAATTTCTGGATTGTCGTTTATTTCATTAAGCAGCGTCATTTCTAGGCTGGTACCTTATTAATTAAATCCAATATAGATCAAATGAAAAAAACGTCCAACAAAACAAAGCTATGCTGTGAAAGCTATGAGCGAATGAAATGAGGCTGGGAGCAAAATGTTGCAGAGAGACACAAGAGCAACCATACTAGATTACAACAACAAAAGAAGAGCGGTCAAGAGCTTGTGCAGATTCAAAAAGCGGGAGCTTGAGAAAGAGAGGCTTAAAGAACTAAGCAAAGAGATGCGAGGAAACTTTATAAAAGACCTAAGGAAGTGAAAATAGGATGGCAACAACTCACAACTATGTGCCGCGGCACTGTAGGTAACCTAATTGGGGATTTAAATAGTGTCCTGGAAAGATGGATAGGGCACTTCAGTGGACTATTGAATGCTAATACAAACATTCAAGATACTCAACCTTTCAAGCCGGAGGACAGCACACACGGGAATAGGTCAGGGTCTACTCAGAACGAAGGGGAAAAGCCATAAAGAAAATGCCCAATCATCGCTCCGCATGAAAAGACTGACTTCCCGCAGAAATATTCAAGTATGGACGAGCGAAACTCACCGATGAAATGCACAACTTTATTAAAACCATTTGATCAAAAGAAGAAATGTCAGAGGAATAGGATAAATCAGTAATTGTACCTCTACATAGAAAAGACGATAGGACACCTTGTGGAAACTATATAGGGATATCGTTACTTAACAAGTACAAGATTTTCGCTAACGAGAGATTAAAGGCTTAAACAGAAGCTTTTGCCTTCGAATACCAAAGTGAATTTAAACCTGGAAGGTCGACGAAAGATCAGATGTTTTCTGTAAGGCAGATGGTGGAGAAGTGTTATAAATACAACGTGACGGTCCACTAGATGTATGTTAATTTTAAATCCGCCTACAAACTGTGTCCCGCTAGCAGCTCTACCACACGATGCAGGAACTTAGTATACAACGGAAACTGAGACAGCGCGTACGAGTAACGTTACTCCGTACTAAGTGTAGAGTCAAAGTACATGGGAAATTTTCTCAGCAATTTGATATCTACAATGGTCTCAAACAAGGTGACTCATATCAGGTACGGTGTTCAACTTTGGCTTGGAGCCCGTTATGAGGAAATTATCAACAAATCCGGGAGGCACAATATTTAATAGAACATTCCAGAGTTTTGCCTTCGCTGAGGACATTGCTATGTTATCCACACACACCAGACACCTAAACGAGAAATACAAACCCAGGAGGACGAAGTGACGAAAATGGGGCTAGACGTCAACAAGGAAAAGACAAAATATATGTTATACACTATGAACTCAATCAGATGGCATAAGACTGACATATGCAATGGATATCAAAGCGTCGATGCATTTAAATATTTGGGAGGCATCCTAACATACGACAACAACGTACCCGACGAAATTAAAGCAAGAGTAGCGGCCGGGAAAAGGTGCTTATTTAGCTTCCAGAAGCTACTTAGGTCTTATCTTGTCTGTAAAAAAATTTAAACTGTTGGTGTATAAAACCATTATGAAGCCAGTGGTCTTGTATAGCTCAGAAACCTGAACTGTCAAGAAAAACCTACTATGCGCCTAGGAGAGGAAATTTTTTCTCTCATTGTTCTCAACGAGAGATCAGCGGTCAAAACTCAAGACATATAGGAAGAAGATCCGTAGTCCATCCTAAACTTAGATGGCTGGGTGACATAGAGGAGGATCTTTGCATTCTAAGAGTCCGCAACTTCGCATGCTAGGAGTCTGGATGCTTGGAATGCTAGGAGAGAATACTGTAGTAGACAATGACCGGGTTCGTAATTGGTAATGGACCGGGTTCGTAGCGCCACCAAAGTAAGTAAGTAAATTAACTAAATTATCAATATGGTTGGGGACATAGCAATATATGTTTGGGGAAATATTTACCAATAAAACAACAATAAAAAATTGACAGTTGAACTTTAACAACCTGTAACATTTAAAAAATCCGCGTATTTTCTGATCATACCGCGTACATGTGGTACATGAAACATGCATATCTACCATATTGTAATATTTATTGAAAGTTTCTATTTATTTTATGTGTAAGGAAAATTTTCTCTAACCATGCCTGTTATATAAAATGAAATGATTCAAAAATATTTATAGCTTGTTAGATCGAATGTATAAAAAATTTAATATCAATTTTATTCGCCTTTATATTTTCATGGATCAGAAATAATTCGAATTTACAGAATATCATTGAAATAAAATGTAATATGCGAGGCACTCACTGAGAGTAAATATTATTATCAACATCAAAGACATTTTGTATATACAATAACTATATATTTCTGTTTGTAACAATTTATTGGGAGAATTAACATAATATATATGTATGTAGTATCAATATTCAATACATTAAAAATATGTTAATTGAAATTTTTGATATATTAATTGAGATGTGTAAAAAAATTCAACGAAATTGATCGAGTAGTTGCAGAGATATATTTAGTTTTCTTTGTAAACTATCACGGTTTGTTTCATGAGTCTTGGGAATACTCGACAGACGATGGTAACATGAAAACCAGTTCAAATAGGATGGAAAATTTTAGGTACTTGAAGATTTCTAAATGATCAAAAAAAGATATAAAATGGAGATGTTGTGTTTCAATTAGGGAACAAATATTAAAGAATATACAAGATGGCGCAACGTGGCGCAACATGGCAACATAGCGCAGTATTCTGTATAATACATTGTGAAATATCAGAAGCACATATATTATTATGGTAAATACTTATTCAGCACAAAATGGCGCTAATTAAAGTCGATCGAGCATGGCGATTCCTACGGCTAGGATTCCAGACGTCTAGGACTCCAGACGTCGAAGATAGTCGACGACGACGAAGAACTACGAGCGATGATGACGATGACGACCGAGTGTTGTTTGTTGCAATATTGCTGCATCCATTTTTCAAATAAATATATAATCTAGTGACAAATCTAGACTTTTCTTTGAATCTAGTTATTTTTTTTCACACCAAATTTCCCACAATAGACTGTGATTTTTTTAAATAAGTATATGGAGCGTCAGCTGCTATCTTCTTCTTCCTACATTTTTTTGAATCTAGTAACAATTTGTTATGCACCAAAATTCAAATTTATCGCCATTACAACTGTCAAAATTCAAATTTCCCGCGGTACAGATTTGATTAAATCTTCTTTTAGACGCCGCATATCCACATATAAAATTAATACTCCCCGATTGAATTTTTTAAAATCTAGTGGCAGATCTAGTCATTTTTTCTCACCAAAATTCAAATTTACCACCATTACAAGTGTGAAAATTCAAAATCTCGCAATTCTTTTAATTACAACTGTCAAAATTCAAATTTCCCGCCTAAATTCAAATTTCAAGTTCATCACATCTTGGATTTCGCGCATGCGCAGTTGAGTGAGGATATAGAACCCGTGAAGTTACACAGCAAATTATATGTTAAACTAAAACTGCAGTTTAAACTGATGGCTTTTTTTTCTTGAAAAAATCACTAATTATACAAATAGGGAAGCCTCACCAAGACATGACTGATATTAGATAGAGAGCTTTTTGCATTTGTTGATCGATATAACCGGGTAAGTTGATATAAATTTTAATAACCGTATTCAATTCTTCCCGAAGTGGAACACTTTTCTTTAGAAATGTTTTGCTATTTGAAAATCTAAAAGCGTTACTCAACTGGGGCTACCAAATCGACAGAAGTACAGTCAAAGAGGCTACGTGCTCCTGAAAGCCCCATATAAGGAACTAAGAATATGAATTACTACTAGACACTCCAAAAATAAAGGCCTCCAGAAAAAAGAACTATGAAGGGTCTTCAAATTCCTGTTCGCCAAGATCTAGCTTAATCTTCTGGAATCATTAGAAATATTCCCACACAACAAAAAACAATTCAATAATATTAAAATCATTTTTACCAGCACACCGTAGAATTTATCTACGGTGTGCTAAACATAGAACAATTTAAGTAGTGCATAAGTTTCCGTAAGTTGAGCGACATTTTAAACAAATGAACGAATTCCCTTTAGTTTAGTTTTAAAACTACAAGACTTAGATAAAACTTAATAACGATAATAATAAGAAGAAGTGCCCGACGAGGTGAAAGTATCATATTATGGAGAAAGTTTTCATATAAAACGTAATATTGTCCTGAAATAGTAGCGTGTGTCTTTTCACTAGGAAAACTTTTCTAATATAACGGCTATTGTTTCAATTGGAACTAATAGTTATGAAAGGTTATTATCCGTGAAAAGAGCTGTCTTGCATTTTAATAGAATTATCTTGGTATTTTCAAATTTATTTCAATTAAAATAAATTGTTCTGAGGAAAATATACTTGTCAATATCATATATAGGTTTATAAAAAGGAATAAAAAAATATGGATGCGTCATCATTAGGATAGTAATATAAATTTCGGAAATCGCTGAACTTGATCATTCATTCACTAGGCCTGAGAAAGTCTGACCCAAATTTCTTTATTGCGGGGACTAATCCATATCATTTTTTAACGAAATCCATTTCAGTTTAAAATCATTTTAGGATAGGCTCGGTATTTCTATTTAACATTCATTCACTAAACATTATATTCCAAAAGAATCTGGAGTACTTTAATATTTCAATCATCAACATCATCATACAGCCTCCAAAGTCCACTGCTGAATATATGACCTCTCTCATACTCTTCGACATAATCCGGTTTTGCGCCGCCTGGATCCAATTTGTAGTCACCCTCTTTATGTCATCTGTCCATCTCGTCGGGGGTCGTCCTCTGTTTCTTTTTGCTTGTATTCGGGGTCTACATTCCAAAATCCTTTACGTCCATCGGTCATCCTTTGCCCGTGCAATATGGCCTGCCCAGTTTCATTTCAATGTCATCACTCTCTCTGTTACTTCTGATCTTCTGCGTATAGTAGCATTGGGTATTCTATCACGTAAGGAAATCCCTAATATTATTCGTTCCATTGCCCTTTCAGCAACTAGCAGTTTAGTCACCGTTGTTATTGTGAGTGTTAGGGATTCTGCGCCACAAGTCAAAAGGGGCAGAATACACTGGTTAAATGCTTTACTCTTCAGACACATGGGTAACCTTGATCTGAAAGTATCCATAATCTTTCCAAATGCAGCCCAAGTTAGGTTTATTCTTCATTTTTCAGTCGTTTGGTTGTCTCTCCGTATTCTAATCTCATGGCCTAGGTCTTTATAGGAGCTAACTGGCCCGATGTTTCTTCCGTCTATTGAGATATTTTTGCTTCGGGCTAGATTGGTCATACATTTTGTTTTCCCAAAATTTATTTTGAGACCCAATTCTCTTGTGACAGTATGGAGCTCTCGGAGCATTGTCTGTGTCTGTTCGAAACTGTAAGCAATAGGCACGATGTCGACTGCAAACAAAAAGTTTCGATCTACATACGTACTCAAGCAGGGTTGTAAATAATTTCGGAGATATATTGTCTGCTTGCCGGTCTCTCCTTATGGACCCTTACACAAGCCGTAGCGTGCTGGTAGATGTATTTGATGAGGGATATATAACGATGGTCTATTCTGCATTGAATTAGAGCATGGAGTATTTCTCTTTGGTTGACCGAACCAAATGCTGTTTTGGAGTCGGCAAAGATAAGAATCAGGGGTCTACTATACTCAATGGTTTTTTCGATAAGCGTTTTGATGGTTTGTAGATGGTCGTTTGTCCCATATCCAGGTCTAAATCTCGCTTGCTCGCAAGGTTGATAGAAGTCTAATTTTGACGTCAACCTATTGGTTATTATTTTCATAAGCAGCTTATAAAGGTGGGATAACAAGCTAATAGGTCTATAGTTGTTCAGTGGCGTTATGTCCCCCTTTTTGTGCATAATGACTATGACGGCTTTGTTCTGTTAAGACGGTGGCGTAACTCGTTTTGAGAGACATGTGTTATAGAGCAGAGCTAAGGCTTTTATTACTTTAAACCCCCCTGCTTTAACTGCTTCAATAACAATCTGGTCATCACCCGCTACTTTGTTGTTTTTCAGTTCATTTAATGATTTCGAGACCTCTTCGATTGTTATGTCTGGAATATCCTCTGATCCTACATTTTCGCCTTTCCTCAACTCAATGCCTTCTTTCTTCTCTTCTTCCCTATATAGCGCCGCGTAGAATTCTTCCACTATCTTGATTATCTTCTATTTGCTTGCTGTTATTTGTCCTTGTCTATTTGCTGGATTAACAATATTTTTCTTACCTATAGCTTGACTTCTTCTCAGTATCATTAACGTTTTATTTTCCTCGATGACCGTTGTCATTTGGTTAGAATTATGTTGTCTAAAGTCCTTTCTAACTGCTTTGTTGATGTCTTTATTTAGCTGCCGTAATACGCTCATGTTCGTGTCATTCTTGTTCTTCAATTCCCTTCGTTCCGACCATGAGTCTTTTTGCATGACTTTCGCTGATGCTTCAGCATGACTTTAGCTCTTACCATTCTATGATCACTTCCCACTGAACAGCTATTAAGGACTGTTACATCATGGACCATGTTTTTGTTGTTCGTAAGGATGAAGTCTATTTCGTGTTTGGTCACCCCGTCTGGATTGGCCCATATCGATTTTCTTTGAGGGCTATTTTTAACAAAAAAAACTGTTCATCGCAAAGAGAACATTTCGCATCAGAAAACCCAACAATATTTCACCGTTCTCGTTTCTTTGACCGAAACCATAGGGACCCACCGCTGTTTGAGTTTTATCCAGTTTATAGCCCAACTTACCATTGAAGTCGCCTATTATAAGGTTATGCCTTGTAGGCTCCTGTCTTATTGAATTTTCTAGGTCTTCATTAAACAGTTCTACTTCCTCGTCTGAATGAGTGGATGTAGGGGCATAGGCTTGATATTTCAATACACGCCAAATAATTCCAAAATCAATTTTAAAATAGTGCATTTGATTTTTATGCTTCGGACTCACATTATTCCACAACTTTATATCAACGGCGTATTTACCATGGAACCTAGGGAACTACAGTTTTCCCTGTTTAAACATAGCTTCCTATCTTTAAACGTCTAATAAAACTTCTAAGTTTCAGAAAATTATACCTCGAAAATTTAATATCATATAATATCTTTTGAGTACGTACGTAACAGTTTTCAATCTTTTTCAATACTAATCTAAGTTCTAATCTGATTTGAACTACCAGCTTTCGCACAACACGAAGGACAAAGTAATTCGTAATGGAAACGGCTTGTAAGCTACGAAGTTATAGTGTATCGCTACTATTGAGTTTTATATACGGAGATCGCTAACAAACGCCTCTCCAGCAATATTGATTGTTCAAGGTGTATACCGCTATTTCACCGATTATTATAAAGGATCATCAGCATCTTCGTTACCAGGAGCATCACTGTCGTATCCAACGACTTAACTCAATGGGCCACCACTGACTTAACTCACCGGGCCATAATAATTATTGAAATGGCGTCATACATATATTGAAATGGGGCCATATGCTTTTCTAATACATTTGTGTAACTTAAAAATGTTAGTGTTACCTTTCTTCTTGGTATTACGTTCCTAGAATATTTAATCAGTGTTATGTTCTTTAAAGTAAAGCATCACTTATATTCAAATTATTTAACAATTGATAAGCAGCATATATGTATGAACTAGAGAAAAATAGGGATTATGGGTTCAAATGGTTTAATTCTTTAGTCTTCTTCATTGTATTAGATATCTCTTGTTGTTTATATGGTTTTGCGATGTATTATGTCACCTACTTTCTCATATGGGACCTATATCGAGTAATAAACTTCATCAAGTACCAACTCGTTTATATAAATGTAATGTAATGATGGTGGCGTTTAGAAATTCGTAATTTATAATACGGATTGTCATTTCAATCAAGCAGGCGCTGGTGGCCCAGTATGTTAAGTCTTTGAGCTCCTACTAACGTAGATGCTGATGATCCCTTATAATAATCGGTGAAATAACAGCATACATCATGAACATTTGTATAATTTAAAAATTGTAATGATAACTTCCTTGTTAGTATTACGTTCCTACAATATTTAATCAGTGTTATGAACTTTAAAGTAAAGCGGCACTTGGATTCTAATTACAAAATAAATACTGGTTTACTGTGGAATTAGAAAGTATATGAACGTGAAAAATGCTGCTCACTTTGCTATTTAAGAATATTAGAAGATAATAGCAGTGAAATAAACGAGTGATTAAAGTAATTAGGCTTAGGTCCAGCATTTTCTATTTTTGTATTTTCTATTTTTTTGTTATCTTTTAATCTATTTTTTTGTTATCTTTTCAAACTTATTTTTGAAAAATAAAATTTTAAATAAAACGAATTCTAATAAATAACGGAAATCTCTTAAAAATTGCGGACTAGATCATTCTTGTACTGAAATTCTTAAACTATGGGAATTGACATTCACTACCTATTCCCACCACAAGTCATCTACAGAACGTCCTTTTATCGCTCTTAAACGAATCAAAAGTTCTGATAGGAATTCTTGAGGACAAGAGAGACTTTCTGCTTTCGAATTAATATCAATTGAAGAAGAATTAGTGCAAGAATATTCTCGTGAATTTATTATGACGTTAGAGATGAGTTGGGAAAAGAAATAGACGTATGGTACTTCATTTTAAGTAAGGCAAGATTTTCTTTTGGTTTTTAAAATATGTTATTTCGCATCAAACAATTTTTGTCGGCGACTTTATTTCACGTTTTAGCGTCACTTTTTGTGAGGTCCTCTGTATATAGTATGCTTTCTACATACATTTTCTGGGTTTGTAGTTTGTAGTGACTTCAAAATAAGCAAGTTGAAAATTGAATCTCGATTAAGTATTGGAAAAAGTAGAAGTAAAGTAATAAAAGATATCCTATGTCCTCGAATATCCTCTGTTGGCAAAGCCTGACAGAGGCAAAGCCTGACAAAGTTCAGCATGACATGGGTCGTTCAGCATGGCAGAGGCTGAGGAAACAGATAGGACTAGATCCTGGCAATTTGTAGATTTCTTATTTTATTGAAAACTGTATTTATTACTAAACGAAATATACTTTAAACAAGGTGCAGAATTTACTTTCTACTTTCTCCGAATGTAACACTATCCTTTATCCTATAGGTCCTACACGGGCCTTCAAAATCTTAATTATCGACAATAATAACGTTCCTGTTAATAGCAACTCACGTGTCAAATCCTTGAGAACATCACTCAAGAAACCTTCCAATTGCTCTTTGTCATTTGGTCATTTGGTCATACAAAAACAGATGCAGAGTTTTTGTATGACCTCTAAAACGTACTCTGAGTGTGGAGATCAAGTTCACGCGTTTGCGTACCGTGGAAAGGGTATAGTTTAGGTCAGAATTCCAGTTAAATGATCTATTTAACCAGACACCTAGATAGCAGAGTTCGTCTTTTAACGAAATGGGTTCATTCCAGAGTCGGAGTTTGATGTGGGCGCGGTTTTGATGTTTCTTTTTGACATGGTTGGGATGCTGAATGAAGATGGCTTGAGTTTTGCTCGGATTAGGGGTGATCCGCCATTTTTGCGCCCATTTTGAAAAGTTGCCTAAAGATAACTGTAGATGACGGCTTGCAGTTTGTGCTTTTAGTAAGCATGCCCAGTAAGCTGTGTCATCAGCATACAAAGCACTATGGGTCTCTGGAGTGGTTCGGGGTTGGAGAGCATGGCACTACGTGATGTACAAAAGAGGAGCAAGGGCAGACCATTGTGGTACGCCAGCTTGAAGTTGTATGGATCTGGAGAGAGTGTCGCCAATTTTAATTTGGGTGGTACGGTCGGATAGATATGACTGGGATAAGTGTAATGGGATAAAGGATATGAAGCTCATGGAGGTTCCGAACTAGTCCGGCATGCCAGACAGGGTCAAAAGCATGGGAGATATCTAGAAACACTGCCAAAGCGCAATGGCCATTGTTGAGTGCTCGTGTAATATCTGTTTGAAATTTTAGAAGAGGGTCCACAGTAGAGCGTGATGCTCTAAAACCAAACTTGTTCTCTGGGTGAACTTTCTTCATCTCTAGACAATTTCGTAGGCGAGATGTGAATATTCTTTCAAAAGTTTTTCCTAAGACGTTAACGAGTGATGACAGCTCCCCTGACAAAGTTAAATATATACCATTTGAAAAATTTCACAAATGATGAAAATTCCAATACTTACTATTTGAAAAAAATAAACAGGGCCGGAGTTATATGATATTGCGTCAAATTGAAATTTATAATTCCATCATAATAAATTTTAAATATAGCTATGGTATAGGTGGGGTCACATGGTTTCAAAATAATATGTAAAGGGTTCCATATCAAAGAAATGTTTCATGTTAAAGTCAATCCTTGTTAACAGAACACATCTTCATACGAAAAAAAAAATGGAACCGCTGATTGCCCTAACAAGCGATAATTCTTTCCAAAAATATTTATCAAACAATGTTGTCCTCTTTGGTTTTAGTTTCCAGATTCACGCACGATTCATTTCGTAAATATAAAACAGATATTATCTACTCCTGAAGCAGTTGTCATTACATCTTAACAGCTTTATTTTACATCCCCTAGATTTTTGAGTCCATTAAGTATACTGTACAAATTAGGACACTGTATAAGTTTAGCCTCCCAAACCCAATTATTTGTTTATTATTATTATTTGTTTTAACTTCGTGATGTTAAAATAAATAATAACTATTGACAACGGTGTGGGCATCCCTTTGCGACGCCTGAGGCGCGAACAACGCTGTTGGCAAATATGGGGACGATAAACTGTGAATGCCAAAGCGCCAAAAATGGATCGGACACTTATTACGTCTTTTTAGTACATTGCACCCGTGAGAAACCGGAGAGGGTCGCTAGTGCAAGATAGAACAAAGTTTAGGACTTCTAGTATATGAAAGATGGGGTGGCGATCACGTCCAAATTTTTAAATCTATATCGAATAAATGCAAAGTTTTAGAAGTTTTCATAAAAGTTCCAAAAACAATTACGTTTTGAAAATTCGACGTAATATTAATTATTATATGTTCTTTATGATTTTTTAGTTAATGTTCCAATAATCGTTGCTCCTGATCCCACCCATAGCGTATTTATTAGAAAGTTACAAACTGATGTGTCCCGTTCTCTAAACAGTAGTCACTGTTCCCTGGCAGTTTTCCTGGACATTTCGCAGGCCTTCGACTCAGTCTGGCATACCGGACTGGTAAGAAAATTAATAGAACTCAACCTATTCCACCCCACCACTGTCCAACTTATTACATCCTACCTCTCCAACCGCTCCAC
>WYDF02275707.1:0-17617 GCA_009867245.2 Adranes taylori | reverse complement strand
AAGGGGGCAATGGCTTACTTTTATTCTGTATATTTCTTATAATTAGTTTATAGTTCTTAAGTGGGCTATAAATATTTTACATTTATAGATAGATAGAATTTTACATATTTTACATTTATAGATAGATAGATTCTTTTGCTAGGTTTGGTTTTTTTTGCCAATCCGGTCTCTTCTGTTTTCCTGTTTTGAAAAAAATTAAATCTGGCAACCCTACTTCTATCTTCACATCTATTTGGGGTTTCAAAAGGCTCCAATAGAGAGTATGAAGCTCAAATTGTCAATGAAGAAAAAGTTGGATTTTAATGACTAGATAAGATTTTTATGAATATAAATTCTTTCCTTTCGAATTTTCCATCTAAGAATGTGAATTTTCAGAGAATGAGAATTTCTATTTATAACGTATCAAACATTTTTTTATATATGTTAAATAGGTAGCATTGTACGCACAACCAAATTTTGCGTGTGCTATTTTATGTCTCATTTCTGCAATTGTGTTGCGTAAGAGTGACATAAGACCGTACGTCCAACGCCAGAAAGCAGTAAATCCGGATCCTATTAGACCAAAATTTATTCCGCGTAAGTATATAATTTTTCATTAATATGTTGTACTTCCTTCATTCTGAACAGTTAGGATGAGCTGATTACTTTCTAACTTTTTCACACTAAATAACTGATTTTAAATTACATTGAAATTACAAGTTTTGTATCCGCTCTCCTTGATTTTTTTTAGTAACTACCAATACGCCTAATTTATAAGTTGTTGATTTTTGGCGTTGTGTATTATATTCTTTACCGTTTTTTTTTTGAATATTTTATGTATTTTATGTTTACTAGTTTCTTTGTTATTTGGTACCACATACAAGTTTTTTTTCAGCGTTATTTTTACTTTCTCTTTCGATTACGTTTTTGTTTCACATAATAGAAACAGCTTGTTATTTCTATCCTATGCAATCAACGAATGAACAAATTGGAGAAAATCTTTGTTCTTTTCCACTTTCCGACTAACTAGAATACTTTTGTTATTATTGCGTTTTTAATTTTGCTTTGTATGCTTTGTGTTCATTTTTTATATAATATTTTACGAAATAAATCTTATTTACTATATTTTCCTGCTAATTGTCAACTTATTTTTTTCATCAATTAGCAAGTTGTTCTAATATTGTTATTGAATGTTCTACTTTAATTTTACATGTTTCATATCATCAAATTTCGTTACCAGCTGTAAAATATCTATGTCCCTTTTTATCTTTTTTTCTAAATGTCCCTTTTTCACATACTATCGCGAAAGTACATTTGCTACACTATACCTTTCAGAACTTAAACCACTTTAGGTTTAGACTATCTTCGATTGTCCTATTTTGCCTGAGCCTAAAAATATAAAATGGCAAGTTTATACAATGTTATCGTTTTACAAGTCGTATGTTAATATCATTTCATTGTTTTGTTATATAATTTTTTTTTTCGAATTAATTGATATTGTTGTTTTTTTTAAATTTATAAATACGAAAGATTGTTTTCCACTTACAGCTTCTCAGACAGATATAAATGCATTGTCTTCGACATCTTCAGTAGAGGTATCCGCAGCAAAAGACTTTAAAACGAATGACAATCTTGAAAACAAATCGCAAGATAAACCAAATTGGTCATTTAAAACGCGGAAACAACGTTTGAAAGAAAAAGAAGAATTGAAAATGGTAGAAGAGAAAATGTCAAAACAATTGGAGAAATTAAATGAAATCACAAAACATCCGCCACCAGAGAAATATGACCCGTTGAAAAGGAATCCGAGATATTGTGGCGCTGATTTATCGCCTTTTTCTGAATTAGGTACGCTTTTAGATGTTTTTGAACTAATCTTTTGAATTTTTTTTATCTTTTATAATTTTTTTTTACCTACATCAATTTCTGTACCTATGTATTCAATTCTTGTTCTGAATAATTCTTTAATGTTATGTTTTTAGTTGTAACATTTATACAAAAATCAATTATGGCATTTTGAAGTTTTATATTCTACTTTTATAGTTCGTTTGAAATTCCATGCCCATCCAACGGTTAGTTTACTTGCAACAAATCTTCTCGAAGGTAAATACGAAATCTATAAAGGGGATTCATTAATAGATTTTTCGTTAGCGAGATTTTTGGATCGATTTTGTTTTAAAAATCCGAAAGATTCAACGGAGCACAGACAGAAAAAAGAGAAAATACACAGGTATATAAATTATTTTTGAAATTATTTTGAATTTATACATTGGACTATATTTGTTCAATTTATTATAAACACATTCAGTGGGTTTAATCTTTAGGTAAGATAAGATAAGATTTATTGTAAAGGATACACATCTATTATACATTGTCACAATATACAATAAATAAATAATATATTTGCATGCATAAATTTAGCGGGCATTTCTGAATTATATTAAGGTGTGCTTTATTTGACATATTTTTGTTGTTGAGTGAGTATTTCTCCATGTGTTCTAATTTTATAAATGTTTCTTGCTGCTTCCAGAATGTATAGTCCTGTCAGAGTAATCCTGTTTAAAACTTAATTATCTGAGAAACACTTTTGTCGCTTGAATATGCCATATCATAATTGGAGTTTTACCTCACAAGAATAATACGTTTTTAAAAACTAGATCGATATTTTGTAAAATTGCTCTTAATTGAACTATTTTTGAGTTAGAGCTTTTGACAGTGTCCTACCTAAGTCCATAAAACCCCCAAAAATATAATGTTTTCTTTGAATTTGACTCATTGTGATAGCCCATTGACGCAATTTCTGAAAATGAGCATTTATTATATCGGGAAAGCTAGTTTATTATGGTTATACATTAACATTTTTTGGTGTAGTTGCATCGTACGAGTCCAAAAGCGCGCTAGGAATACGTGATACATTGTTTGAGTCCAGATCGATAAGTGAAGTTGCGTTTGTATTCACGGGACGTTCTGAATAAATGGTGATGTTTCGAATAAATGGTGATGTTGCCACATTGTCCGTTTAGTTTTTAATATGCAGATAATATAAATTAAATATGTAATTACTGTATTATTAATTCATATATTTTATTAGCAACATACATTACAACTTATTATGATACTTAATGAAATAAATGATTAATAATGCAATGTATATTTTGTCTGATATTTTATTGAACGTCAATATGAAACTTTAATCTTGATTTAAATTGTTGAAAATATTTGGTATCTTGGTGATGCTTAAAACATTTTAAAATCCTTCTAATTATTCTGTAGTATTTATTCTATTTATATCTACCTCTTTTACTCTATATTATAGAATAGTCACTTAAAAATAACACTTTTTTACACTACTTCAAAGAGTATAATTTACAAAGAGGAAAAAAGAGGAATACTGTAGGAGCAAATCGTAATTTATTACATACAAATAAAAAGTAAGAATCTAAAACTTTGTGTATACTGGATAATACATAAATTATTTTGCACTATATGGCAACGTTGTACAAATATTTCAAAGTGCATCGCAGGCCACTTATTAATAGCGCGCTTGTTGGACTCGTACAATGCGACTACACCTATTTATTTTTTCATTTATGTGCAGTGTATTTGGTAAACCTAACTTATATACTCCGCATGGCGTTCGAGCTCTACCGATTTTATCCGAGTCGTATGCAAAAGCCGAAAATGTTCCAATCGATGAACTTTATTCGCACAATTTTATATTGCGCACGCGATTAGCCGAACGCAACCGATTACAGAAGGTTGAGATTAGCAAAGATGAAATGAAAGCTGAGAAACATGATGTGGTTGCTAATTCTCAAGAGAGGAAACAGAAAGTGGATAACGAAAAAAAGATAACGAAAGAGAAGGAGGCGAAGGCTGATGATACAAGTGAAATGAGCGACAATGGAAGTAATGATAATGATGCAAGCGATGAGTCGGATTCAGATACTGATTCGGTAGCAAGTGAGGAGTTTTTGGATATGCTGGGAAAGATGCCGGATTTTGAAAAAGGTAGGTGCTTGTCATATTAAAAAGATGTTACACTTTATTTAAATTTAGGATTATTATTACTACACTTGATGTGCAGCATTGTGCTTCGATAGAGTGATTTGAAAACATTTTAATACACGCGTTAATTTACTATTTCGCATTAATTTTTACACTTGTGTCGAACGAAAGTCTTCTGTGGCGATATTGCAGAAAGACCTTGTCAAACGAGGAGTTGGGTCTTATAGTTTTCGATATCAACTCAAAGCATCGGTCAAGCACTGAGCCTCAATTTATTGACAATTTTTCGGATTGTTTGCTCAGTTGGTCAGATAAGTAACAATTGAGTAAGTTGATAGCTTGAGAATACAATTGTGTGAGTCGCGACGTTGGCGCTATTTCATGGCTACAAGCCGTCAACAATCCTAATCCTTATTGGGTTGTTAACGTTGAAGCTTATATAAAGCATTTAATGCAGAGTCTACATCAAAATTTCTAATATTATTCGTTCACTCCTTAGTAATGAATTTAAATGTGCAGTAATAGTCCAGATTAAAACAAAATAAGTTTTAGAAGGTTATAATTTTAAATGCTACCTTTTTTCATATGTAGATGATGATGATGATGAGGATTTTAATTACATGAACGATATCGATGATACGAAGTTAAAATTCAAAGATGGAAAAAAATTAAGTCGGAAGGAAAGAGATATGCGAATTGGCTCTGGAGACGGCAATAATTTTAAATTAAATGAAGATGATTTACAGGTAATTAATAGACTTTGTTAAGTCATACTTAATTTTTACGGACTAAGTAATACGAAGAATTGATGTAAAAATGGTTTAGATAGGTATTTTTGGTTTGGACACTTGCACTTACTCTACTTTCGAGCTAAGATATCACATTTTCTATCAGAATCACGTTTTCTGAAACAAATTTCATTATCAAATTAATAAATATCACTTATTTAATTAATTTAATATCATGAATTTTTCTGTAGAATGCTGGGTATTCGCGATTCTATTCAAATGCTTATGTAATTTTTTTTTTAGATTAAAATCTCTAAGTGATCCTTTCCAGTATATTTAGTTAAGATTTTAAAAGCGTCCACTGTAGAGGTACCATTTAACAGTCAATTAATTTTTGAACTGTTTTCAAAACGAAGTTTTAAACAATCCAAATTAATCGTTTTAATTTAAATTCGTGTAATTTTACATACAATTAGAATATGTGCTGTCCGTTTCTCAATTAATTTTTTTTTTTACTATGAATTATATGATTTTGCAAATTGTTGATTTAGTACTAAGGTGACATTAATTCTATTTCAAGAACAGCATGGTGATCAAATACTATCCGAGAACCACACATTCATGTTAATTTCTGGGAGTTTTTAATTTTGGAGATTGATTGGGATATCCGAGGAGTGGGTTTTGTTTATTTTGAGTATTATAAAGCGTCAGTTGCTTATAAATTCTGTTCCCAAATAATGAAAAGATTGATTTAAATATACAAAACATTACATTTAGATATATATATATATCTAGTTTAAACTACTTTACTTTTGATCAGTTCGTATTTTGATATGCTACTGTAAATTCTAACGATCTGTTGTAATTTAAATTCCAAATGGCTAGTTAAAATGAACAGCTCTTTTAGCAGTCAAACAGTGTTCCCATTTTACCTGTTTCTTAGCAACTAAATTTGTGCGAATTATGTTTTTCTAAGAAATTTGATTTATAAGTAAAAAGGTGTAAAGATTCTCGTAAGAGTTCAAAACAGCTGCTATGCTTTATACTAAAAGAAAAATTAAAAGTGTCTGAAGATGGTACTTCATTCGCTAGAAGAACAGTTGAACTATTTGCACGAACGTCTGTGCGTGTCATCCTAAAGAAAAGAGATGAAAATAAGCGCATGGAATACAATCTACACCATACTGTGCAAAAGAAGGAGACCTAACGTTCTTGAAAATTTACCAATACGGATCCAATACTGGAAGTAAAGGAATATCCCATTGATGCCAGACATAGCTATAAGACTCAATAAAAAGCAGCCTATAAAGTTTCAAAGTATCGCGTGACAGGCGCTAATCAGATGAGTGCAAACTAAAACTTTTTTTACTGTATTTAATCGAAAATTTTAAAGCTTTGAAACTGTTTTTAAAAATTGCTTTAGAGGATATTGAAAGGGTAATGAAACTACTGGTTGAACTGTACTGAAAAGGAAATGGAGCGACATTTTCTTCAAATCTTGCCTCTTTTACATTTCTTTTACTTGTGCCTCTTTACCACAAGAAAATGTTAAACTTAAGTTTTTGCTGCGAAACACGACATTACTAATCAACCCAAGGCTATTCTGTTGGAAACGTGACTACAATTTGACATCCTGAATACTTGACTACTTGACGTGCTTTTTCAGAATTCTCTTCACCTGATTGCGGTTACTTCAAGTATAATCCTTAACGTTTATGAAAAGACTCATCCTGTAGCTATTACAATTAGTCTTTTCATAAACGAAAATATATGGATTTCTTAGCTGGACATTACGCAAATGATTCGCCTGGATTCAATAGCCATCTAGACAAGTTTCTAACAGAAAACGTAGCAATTGGGAATAATCTGGGATTAGTGATTTAATTCAACGAATATATCGAATCCAACTTTAAAGGTCTTGGGGAATCTTTAGTGAAATTAAACTCACTTATGATAAAAATTCCGAGGAAGAGGACTCACCATTGATTTGTTCTAGAACAACTGAGTTAAGTTGTTTTAGATGACGATTAAATCACTGGTGCTTAATATAGTGTATTATTATAGTACTGCATTTATTTATATCGAATGTTTTTACCTACAATAAATATATCAACATATAGCTATGTTTATATACTATCTTTATAGAAAATTTTCAACGAAAGCGATTATAGTGAGGATTATTCGGATATGGATGAGGGTTATGGAAATGAGTCAAATGAATCCGAAATTGAGTTCAACGATGGCGAAGATAAATATTCTGATGATGATTTCGATTTTGGCGGTGAAAACAAATCAATAAAAGTAAGTTTTCAGGTGGTTTATTACTTAATCTTCAAAGATGATAAACTTTAGTTGCCATAAAAACATAGCTTACGTTATCATGATATCTTTGCTGGTAGGAGGTTTGACGTATTCCACTTTATGAAGTGATCTTCCTTTTTGAAAATTAAGTAAAAATATACAGAAAGCATATATCTTCGCGCGGTTATTTTTATTTAACGGAAACAAAATGAACACATTTGGTGACAAGTCCTGGTAATGAGGCCAATGGCTCATTTATTCGTCTACTTATTCTTTCAATAATTCAGTACAATTGGAACAATAAGTATGTTTGATTGATTATGTGCATTTCGTAGTGCTTCATTTTTATTTTTGATAAAAGGTTTTGGTAAATAAATTACTGTATACTATTCCGCTTTGCCTGTCCTTGGATCTTCTATAGGCAAAGTAGCAACATGATCCGGTTTTCCACGAAAACAAAAACGAATTTCATTCATTGATTTTTGTTGGAATATCCTGGAATATCTAAACAAATGATTGTGCATTTGGTTTCATACGATTATACTAAGGTTTTGTCTCCGGTTACGATACTAGCGCCGTTTGAAGCACTATGATCAAATTAATCAAGCTTATCTTGACACCATTTAGTACGTGCCGCTTTCTGATCAACTATTGTGAAATCCATCTAGCGCAAAGATTGTTCGGAGCTGAGTATTTATGAATGTATTTTTTGTATTGATGTTGTACTAATGCTCGATATTGCCTCGAGTAAATTATGATTTTTAATAGTTTTCGCGATCACAGTACTAAAATTATTGTTACTAACACAACCGCGTGTAAAATCAACAAACCAATAGCTAGGTGTCATAATTAGAAGATTTTTATATATTTCCTAGAAAAGTCGTGCATAACTCTATTTTTAGATACTGAAAAACCTGTTACTACTGTTTGGCTTGTGGATTAATAGACAGATGGCTACAAGTTGGAATTAACTACCATATTTCTCCAGTATTCTTTCTTACGCAAGACGTCCGACAAGAATCTTATCCCTACATTTTTTGCGCGACATTCCGTATAAAATTTATCACCATTGTGCACAAACGTATATACTACAATATGCTGATGACACAACAATAACATGCAGTAAGAACATTGTTTTACCTTCAAACAGACTACAAGAGCTACCCTCTAAAATAGAACATAAAATGGAGATCCGACCTAATCGTAATAAATCTCAACTAATTATATTCTATCATTAAAAATTATTAGTCAATCCCCTTCAATCAAACTCATAAATACAACCATTAGACCAACATGCAACCTATCTGGGAATAATATACGATAGTAAAACTACTTTTAAGAAACGCGCTATTAAGAAGAAATTAGTAGTACGCGGAGCAAAGGCACTTCTTTAGAAGGCTTTAAAAACTCAGGCACCCACAATTATCGTTGCATATAGAGTTTCGTGTACAATTACGGGGATAATTCTACATTGGACGAATTTACGTCAATTACATAGATTAGCCACTGTATTGAAGGTCTCCTCAGAAAAAACAAGACAAATGGTCAACAGGAGATTCGCAAGGAAATGAAAACATCCACTTTCGCTTATAGAACTGATGAACAATGAATTTTACACCTGATCCTAGTTTTTTTTTTGTTAGGAAAGTGATAAAAAAATGTGAAAAGTAATATTATAGGTACTTTTTTGCATTTCTAATTGTATCTTTAAAACATATTTACTTTGGCGATATTTACTTTTATGAATTGGTTTATATTTAAAACAGGGCAAAAAATCCAAAACATCGAAGAAACAAGACATCGACTCACTATTTGCAGATGCTGAAGATTTCAGTGCTTATCTTGAGGATAATGTAGACCGAAAATCAGGAACATCAAAACAATTATCGAATAGTGATAAAGCAGGACCGAAACAACTCGCGTGGGAGGAGAAGAGGTTTAGTGGTGGAGATAGGTTTAAAGGAGGTAAGCGAAAACATTTTAATAAGACAGGAGGTGGTACAAAAAGATTTAATCTACAAAATAATAAAAGAAAAAAACAGAAAGTGAAATAATTTGAGTTCTGTTGTAATGTTTGTATTAGATAAAATAAATGATTTATTTTGTGATGATCAGTAGCTTTGTTTTATTACAATTCCTTTCATAGTTAACAAATGTATTAATATTTTGTACGTTTCTATTTAGAAATGAAATTGACTTTAATAGGAATATTTCATATAACATATTTTATCTTCGATCTCTGATTTAAATTAGTTTTGTAGATTTAACCAAAAAGTTTTAATTGCTGTACTAAATTGGTACATTTGCTTTGAATTGAATGTGTTGTGACACATCGTTGGAAAATTCATGGACGCATTCGCCACCCCATCTTTCGATACTCAAAGTCCAAATTGTTACGAGAATCACAAGAGTTGCCATGACATATAAAAATATACAGGATGTTAATAATGACTTCTTAAAAAAAATTGCTCAAAATTGGGTCATTATATTCAATTGCGCCTGCTGCCAAGATTAATGGGTCTTAGTTTTGTATATTTCCCCAAGTTTTATTTTTACAACTTCCATAAAGAGGAAGCTTGTTTATATAACACGTTTTTCAAGGTCAATTTACGCGGAAAGTTGAGTTTTCCATATCTGGTACAATTAGCTTCCCCAAAGACTAAGTCGGGCCAACAGAAACAGTACATCCTACATGTAAATTAAATTCATTATGAAACAATAATTATAAATAAAACTGGTTTTTAATATTTATTGTTACTATAATAACAAATAAATTGAAATAGAACAATTGAGTTGATAATTATTCAAAAATTTGTAAATATAAAAATATATTTGTTTTAATAATCTATTTGCGACCAGGATTTCTATATGCCCAACCGGGAGCAGGTGGGGTACCCGGTTTTATAATCCCTCTAGAAATCAGATTCGGCCTAACATTTGGCCATGGTGGCCGCATTTGCATTACTGGTGGTCTCACATTATACGATTGTGGTCTAAAGAACGATGGACTTGGTTTATAACAGCCGTACATCGTGTTAACTTTTCTTATATCGCCAGTACTGAATCCGATTCGCTGACCCATCATGGTTTTTTGTACCTGAAATTTTTAATAAAAAAAAAAACTAGAAGACTTGCCGACAGGTTTTACAAAATCTATTAAAATAGGTTATATATCATATATTATATTAGGTTATATATTATATTAAACTAGGTTACATATACTATATATATATATAAAACAGAAACCGCGCTTCTAAAGCTGCGGATGATGATATTTCTTTGCGTTCAAATATCGTAATTTGTTACACCTCTTTTTGTTTGTAACTTGTTACACCTCTCCACTTCTTGTCGGATGTTTTCTCTTTAAGGCCGCCAAGATCTATGGCTTGTTCGTATAGAGACTGGAGTTAAAAGAATATCCAAAGAAAGAAGTCTGGAACGGTCAAATCGGGCGATCTTGCGGGGAAGTGCAAATCGCCAAAACCAGAGATTAAGCGGCCGGGAAACGCTTGCTGAAGAATGTTCACTGTCGCTCGTGTTGCGTGTGCGGTTGCACCGCCCCAGAAGTGAAATTGTTGCTTATTCACGTATTCGCATAGGTGGAAATGCGCCTAGTCGCTCATATTAATTTTCAATGGAAAATCATTTTCATGGCGGTCGAGGTTTAGGAGGGCTTGGATGAAATTTTCACGCAATTTGCGGTCTGCAGGCAATAGCACTGTTTAGACTTTGTATGTGAATATCTTCAAGTCTTACACCAACATTCGTTATAAAGACCGTCTGCTGATGCACAATTGTGTGGCCCGTCATCTGGTTGATGTTTGATGCTACTATTGGACATCTGCAGCCATATTCTGGACCGGCGGGCTGCTCCGGGGCCGGCCACAACTGCATCTGTTCCGTGTTGATGAAGTATCCTCGAAGTGAGCGGCTAACCGTCGAAGTGTTTGTCCAGTTGATGCCACACGACTAGCGAATCGACGACGAAATTCACGTTGAGTCAAAATCACCGACCGATGATTTGTCAAATACATTGTTACAATTATTCCGCGTTCTTGAGGAGTGTAGCGATCCATGGTTTGTCAAACTCCCGACGACATAAGACGCCATTTGCAAAAATAAGACCTAGGGGGATGACTTTTCGCCACCTAGTATTAATTAATTCTTGCTCGCACATTGTTATTGATAAGTCTTATATAATTGAACTGTAAGATTTTCAGTCGAGCACTCTAAAGCCATATTATTTATTATACATATATTGTTCGTTTCTAGCATGAAAAAATAACAAGTTCTATGTTTTTATTAAATACATAATAATATTTACCCGTGGTACAATAGTTTGCTGTCCATCAATTGAGTAGGCTAATTGACTATAATGCATTAAAGAATTGTAATCATAAGCGCCAAATGCATCGGTAGGTGATGGTGCTGATAATAGTTTGAAATTCTTTGCTTTAGCTAAACAAAAATATTTATTTTCAGTTATTTGTATTTAATTTTTGCAGTTATGCACCCGCAAAACAACTAACTATTAAAAAAAAAACAGTTTGGAGTTTATAAAAAAATTAATACTACACAAGCATTCATTGAAGAACTTAAATCGAATGAAAATGCTGCAAATAGTCAAATCTCTCAGAAATAACCCTGAACTAGATCGAACATGTCCCAATAAATTTAATTTCCCTATTGAGGTTGAAATAAAATAAATTTACATATAAGAAATTATTCTGGTGTAGTCAGAGCCACCTTACGTTTTTTCCTCCAGGTAGCTGTCAGTTCTCCAGCTGTAGACGACACATAATTTGGTTTGCAATGTACATTACTAATATAGAACATTGATTTACTTACTTTGATCCAAATGGTCCCAAATAATACTGACATATTTATCTCTGTCCAATCGATTCTGTTCATGTGGAAACCCGAGAACGTGCATTATTTCATGAACGATCGTTCCGAATCGTGCTGTGCATGATCTACTCTGAAGATTGCTCTTTTGTTTACCACCAGAGCGACCTAAAACCGACCAACAGCCTGATTTTTCGTTGGTGAAATGCACCCAATCGACATCGCTGTTCCAACGTGGTCGAAATCTAATTCAGAATGTATAAGTTGAAGCATATTTGGTTAGTAATTTATCATTTATGGAACTGCTTGGTAGTAAATATAGCTTCAACAACGGCTTGGTAGTAATTGAGTTTTGACGTACTTTTTAATTTGGTTGTTAATTTAAGGGGGTGTTTTTAGACCATGTATTAATAAAAGCGTGTATGTGTTTTACCTAAGAGACTACCTTTAATGACACCCATACAATTTCTATTTAAATATTTTTGTTTTTAATGTGTCCTGAGGAAGGTTTGGTTTTGTTTGCTTGTGATAAGATTGAACTCAATGCTAAGATGTTCCAATTGGAAACAGAGAGTTCAAATCAGTTCCTAAATTAGAATTTTCATGTAGGAAAACTTTCTATCAGGATAAATCATTCAACCATAGGAAAAGGATCACATACCATATTAAAACTTCTTGCAGAACGTAAAAACGAAATTTTTACTTTCTGCAATATTTTAACTAGTGGTTGGATGTGAAATTCACGGTTCGATGTTGGTTCCATACTAAAAACTAACAAAATTTCAAAATTGTGTTAACAGCTACCGTCTAATCAGGTTGATCTCATTTTGTAGAAAACTTTTGAATTGTATACTTAAGGGTATACTGACGAAGTAATGAATTGTATACTTAAGGGTATACTAACGAAGTTGGTAGATCATTGTTAGACCAGGCAGAAAGCCTAATTTTATTTCACTTATAAATCGGGAAACAACACTGAACAATTTCTATACTTTAATAACGAAACACTATTAAAGTATAGTACATAAATATAATAAATTGTGGGCAATAAAAAATTCTTTGTATTTCGGGAATTGCTAAGTACAAAACCCTAAAAAGTGCTCAATTGCGTATAGTCCTTGCTTTGCATATAGACATTGTCAGTCTTACATTTTTATATTGATCAACTATGTTAAATAATATTTCGCTAATCGTCAGTTGAGACTAAGCTGATTGAATATTAAATTAGTGGAGTAGTTATAGTAGGGTAATCATTCGTGCCGTATTTTCTGGAAAGGTCTCAGATTAAAACAGGATGTCCCGTGTATTAATCTCCCGGTTTATATTATAAATCCTTAATGTGAATCTACACTGATATATAATTTAATTTCAAAATGTATTGAAATTTATTGCAAATGTGTTTTATGAAGACATAACATCCGATTATTCCAATAACACATTTTTTATTATGTTATATATAAATACTATTGATTTTTATAATATTTTCTCTAATACAAGTTTTTTGTCTTTAAATAGTTTTTATTTTCTCTTTTGTGAATTACACTCTTTCAATATTAAGCAAACTTTATATTCGCTTTTCACAATTATTTACAAACGCTATATTTATATTATATAAACTTATATTTACATAATTATATATTTATTTTTATACTGTTATAGGTGTAATTTATTTTATTTATCATATAAACTAGTTATCTGTATATCTTCGATCTAAGATGCAAATTGCCTAAGTCCATTTTTGGGACTAATATTAATTTTGATGCAATCTTGTAGTATGCATTAAAACACACCATCTGGCAGCAGCCATTGCCTGCTATGTTCATTTGTAAATAATAAATAAATGTATGTAAACATTGAAACCTGTGATAGGCGACGCGACCATACCATATACCGTATGAATCAGAGAGAAATAGCTGACGATTATTTCGTCGTGATATTGAGTACGCAGTACTACTACGCCTGTTTAACTATGTGTGACGTATGCGTACACGTGTGGATAGATTTATTTAACCCGCCGTTTGCTATTATAATAAATAAGCTGGCACAATATACCACATTACTGCTGCTCGCTGCTGCTAACGGATATCAAACGCTGCTATGTAGCTGTGCGCAAACTCCTGTTGTTATACTGATTTGAATAGTGACCCGTACCGGTTTATAAAATAATGTGTGCAGGCTCCCACACGTCCCGTAGCGAGTCATGAAACTTGTGTGAGGGTCGCGTCTATAAAAGCGAGATTTTTAAGCATGTAAAATCAGTTCCTTGTAAACTCGAAGACAGACGACCAGCCAAGGCAGCCAAGCTGAGCCGAACCAGCCATGCGGAGACACCGGCCAAACCGACAGCCAGCGATAGTCGTCGGGATATTAATATAGTTGGTGAGCGATTTTCTATGGTATACTGCTAGGTTGTATTATGCATGTATTTTGAATAGTTTTTCTTTTGATCCTATCTTTTTCTTTCAACCGATCTTTGTACTAAAAGGTATACCATTCGTAATACACCCACGTCAGTTTTTAAGGCGACGTTGCGAACACACTAAGCTAGTGGTAGTCACTTGGCATACACAGTTCTTAATGGCATGGCGTTAATGCTTAATGCAATGCGACGCGCCCGTAGTGTATACTACTAGCGAAACTAGTGGCTTTCGTTTGGCATACAGTTCCGTCAGTTCGTAATGCGACTTTACGTAGCCATAGTGATCTCCGAATACCCCCCTTTCTGGTTATTCATATGGGGTGCCTAAATTTACCTCCCGTTTTCCCCGTGTTATATTAATTGCCGATACGCACTTTTTTTACTTTCGCTATTTTATTTCATTATTATATTACTGCATTGCTTTACATGTACCGCTGATGTTTCTAACTGGACAGCTATTTATTATTATTACGTTTTAGTACCGTTTAAGATAAAAGCGCTTAATTATCGCTTTGTTTGTTTAACCGCTATTATTGCCTCATTGGTTTAATTTAATTTTCTTATATTGGCATTTATTCATTTGATTTATTATTGATGTTTAATTGTATATTTTCTGTATATTTTCTTTTGTATATTGTATATTTTCTTTCTCTGTTTTGTCTAAAAGAATTATAGACGGTTTTGTTAAATCTTTAATGTTGTTTCACTCATTAGTATTTAAGTTCGTTTTAGATACCTAGCAAGAACGTGGATTTCTGGTGTACCCATTGAGCTCATCCAAGCCCTCAGCAAGCGACTGAAGACCTGAAGAACAACAATATCTGTTTAGACGTGCGGTCTCACGTTAAACTGATTGGCGCCCGAGGTCGATTACCGAAGGTCGTTTTATTCTGTAATCGATACGATATTTAATTGCGCCATTTGCGACAATTTGCGACAATTGCATTTTAGCATTCCGAGCAGGGGTTGTAACAATGCAGTTTGGTAAAATTAATAGTTTATCAGAATCAATGAATTTGCAAAATAATGGAGTTTTCAACCTGATGTGAATATTGATGGCCCACCTGACGATACATATATTATACAAAATACACTTGTCTATTGCTCTAAACAAGAGATAATTTAAGGTGAAATGTGTCCAAAATAAGACTATTAGTCGGCACGCATTCTTTCTAAAACTCGGGACTATTAAAACGCCGCGGGACACGGGACAAATTTTTAAAAATCGGGATTGTTCCGCCCAGGGATGTCTGGGCACCTTATATTAACGAGTCCTAAGTCAAATGTTTCCTCCCTATAGTACAACACAAAACTTGTGGTTCACAATTTTACTGTTTTTAAAAGGGGGGCTAGCAGCCAATATATTTGCGTCAATATTGTATAGTTTCTTTAGAAAACATGTTATCCAAGAAACTGAAACCGTAAATAAGGTCATTCTTTACAGTGATCGTTGCACGTGTCAGAATAGGAATGCCTTACTTTCAGGTGCTCTCCTAAAACTTGTCTTAAGAAATGAAAATGACAATTGAACAAAGTTCCTTTGAGAAAGGGCACACGCAAATGGAATGCGATTGCATGTGTTCAAGTATTGAAAAGAAACCTAAGAAAAAATTTATTAATGTGTTGATTATGTAGAAGTATGCCAATCAGCACGTTTAAAAATCAAAGACCCTATACACTAGAATATTTATTTAGGCCACAAAAGAATTTTATAGCAATGCAGTTTATTATTTCAAGAAGAGCTGGAAGAACCACAGGAGACACAGTTGTCACTGATATTAGAGGCCTAAGATACAACCAGGATGGTTGAATAATGTTGAAAACTCGTCACACAGAAGAATGGAAGCCATTGCCGTGTCGAGTGACTAAAAATAAAACTCATTTTGTACAATTCTCTGTCCCAGCTTTACCAGAGTCCTATACTTATTCAAAAGGACAAATGTCAACATTTAATGGATTTAAACATCTCGCTAAAGGAAGATTACCACGGATTTTAGGATGGTGTGTGTCATATATAAGCTAAGTAACATTTATTATTTACTTTACTTAAATTTTGTTATTATTACAATATAACTAGTTTTTGTATAAAAAACTAATTGTGGACATATCGCCACCCCATCTTTCATATACTGGAAGTCGTACGTTTTGTTATATCTGACATAAAACAAAAGTTGAACCTTTTAATTTTGACTAGTTTCTCATATAACTTCTATGGAATTTATCAGACTCAAAAAAATTGTATGGCCTTAGTATATATATATAATGTAATACGAATTAAAACCAATCGTATATTGTTTCACTTAAAAATATATGACATATGACCGTGAGAAAATAAAGGCCAATGAAAGGTACGATAGATTTTAAAAGCATAAACAATTGTCAATCATATGCAATGTGATTGTGAATCAAGGCAACCCCCACCCCCCCTCTGCCCATACTTGCGGCCGCCCATGATCATGTGGAAACACATATTCAAAACAGTTTTCATTCCGTACTGTTTTGAATATTTTAGGAGGTACAATATTATTTCTTTAGAATTTAAACAATGGATATTATTATAATTCAAAACTTCTAATTTATCCAAAAATATATGTCTTATAGATGTGATTATGTTGCACTATTCATGAAATTGTCACACTCAATAACACAGGCGATTTCCAACACTATTGACGTCGACTGAACTCACGCAATAACGGTTAGAATTCCGGTGTCAAATTAGAGTTTTCCACAGAAAAGTGTTATATATTTATACATAATTGGGCATTTCACAGACATATTATCTGTTTAGGTTATTTAGGTATAGTTTCAATTTAGGTCTTTTCCTTTTGGGAAAGAACGTCACGTGATGGCGAGAGAAAACGTAACGCAAATATAGCTTTGTTAAAAAAAGATGTCAGATGATTCATAAATTGTATGTAGTGTATAGGTCAAAAGTGTCATATGGCTTGTCATGTAGGAGCGTTCTCATATTTTAAATCACACTTCTTGTATTTCACGGCACGGCCATATGATCAAAACGCAAATGATTCGTCAGATGATTACATACGCGCCATTCTTTCTCGAATGAATGGCCGCCTATTGACTGGATTGCAGTATGCATTCCATCTTTTGGGGCCATTTTTGCCCCAAACAGTGAAGAATTAGAACACATGCTTATAGAACTACAAAAAGAAGCAAGAAAAGTAGGCTTAGAAATGAACATTTCTAAAACCAAATTCATGACAAACCAACGGACAAACATAGAGAGTATAAATGTGCTAGGACAACAGGTAGAGAAAGTGAACTCTTATGTCTACCTAGGCCAAGAAATAACATTGGGAAAAACAAATCAAGAACT
>WYDF02275696.1:0-17620 GCA_009867245.2 Adranes taylori | reverse complement strand
TAATTTGATGTTATGTTTTAATTAATCATTCAAATTTTCGCTCAGTTTGTTTATACTAAAAATTAGTTTGTTAGCACGCGTTTTCATTTTTTAAAATGTAGATGCTAATAAATAAATTTATTGAAAGAAAGACTAGTCTTTATGTGAAAATGGTTTCATTGTTTTCAAAATAAGTAGATCACGTGTACCTTTATCAAAATTCTAACCAAAAATAATTCCGATTCAAATAGATCCTAACTCATGGAGATACGGGATCCAGCTGTTAGAAAACAGATACAACTGGTAGGAAAATCGATTCAGTTAATAGCAAACATCTCATAAGGGTATAATGAATATCTTCAGCCAATTTTAGTCAAATCAAGATCTAAGATTAAGGTTTCTGTATAGATGAATATGTAAAATTTTCAATGACAACGAGGTTTCGATTCAATTCATAGTACATCTTCAGTTCAAATTCCAATATCAACAATGGGAAATACAGTGAAGCAGTGAGAGAAATAGGTTCAATTAATATTAGATAGGTCATATAATAATTCAAATAGATCCAAACTGTGTGTGTATTTGCGTGTGTGTGTGTGTGGGTGTGAGAGTGAGAGTGAGAGAGAGAGAGTTATAAGGTGCGGTTATCAAGACAGTTATATATATTACCAATTCTAGATGTTTCATTTTTAACTGATAGATATAAAAATAGAATAGTTATATATTAGTTAAACGTTATGTGATCAAGTAAAATTCAAGGCAGCTCACATAAATAGGAAATAATGGTAAATAGAGAATTTAGTATTGGAGATACAAACATCGCGTTTTGCGATGCTTGAGTAAATCGATCCTTATAAATAAAACCAATTATTTAAGATAATTAATATTTATTTTACATTCGCATAATAATACAATATATAATAAATGTTTACATTTTATTTTCAAATGTATAGTTTCGGTTTAAATAAAGTCCAATCTAAATTCCTGCATTCTAAGCAATGACTTTTCAGATCCACTAAACTGTCGATGTAGCTGCGACCAATATTATGATGGTCATAACATTTTAAAATAAATTTTCGATCTTGAGTTATGGATTTCGGTAATGAGTCCTAAAATATTACAAGTTGTTTGTACGTGAATCGTGTTCTTATTAAAAATTCAGGAATAAACTGAGTTTGATGAGACCAAACATTCAGCCTCTAACGCAGCAATACTATTACTAACATTTCGAAACAAATCTTCTGAATAAAGTTCTTGTAAAAATAAAATTGTTTTACCGCGTTGTTCAATATCTTTTTCCATTGTTTTTTTTTCTAAGATAAGCTGTTCTCACGTAGATTAGCTGAATATGAAATGACTGGTTATGCTTGTTTACGCGGTGTTTCATAGGGAATTAATGTGTTTTGGTGGTAGCAGCATCCATGTTAGTGAACGGTTTTGCAAATGTAAGTCTAAATATTTCGATGTATACCTTAGAATCTTTTTATTAGTTTCGTCTTCGTTTTCAAAATAGTGTTTTAGCTCAGTAATACGTTTTTTCATCGTAATCGGAGAATTACTATATGAACGCCTCAAATAGATTGAAGGTGTTGATCTCGTTACAATTTTTTTACCATCTATTGATGCTGCAGTGTCTAATACTTGTTATTTACGGAAAAATAGCTCTTTTCGGCTACTTTCTCAAAGAGCACTCTGGCGTGCGAAGCACACCAGACTGGCAGTACGCCAGGCTGCCTTGGTCTTATAAACTTGTCCGCTTTGGCGTGATCTGATGCCGTTTATGACTTAATTTTCACCACTACCGCTTTTGAGTCACTTTTTCTTCGTGTCTGTGTTGCGTAAAATTGAGGTCTCTTGTTCCTACACTTGTTCCTCAAGTTTTATTTTTTCAACTTTCATAGGAAAAGAGATATTTAATGTAGTACAATAACCACTCTCAAGTGAAGCGATCGCAAAGTTTACAAAACAAAAAACACCCTGTATATATGTTAGTTTGTAATTTTAGAGAAAAATGTATCAAATAAAATAAAACGAGCTTTTGGTGACCTATATACTAAAGTTATTCAAGTGTCCTATCTTTCATAGTTCCTGAAATATATCAAAAAATTTGTTAAATTTTAAATGTGGCGACGTCGTGCTCTATACCACGTGCAGAGATGGCACTACTTTCATTCGACGCATAATACAAGATACTATATGTGAGCGAAATTTCAATCTTCTAATTTTAAAACTGAATTTCTCAATAAAATAATAATTTTGAACTTCTCCCAAAATGTGGACCCGCCATTGATAACAACATTTATTCAATTGCACAAGCAGTTTATATGTCTCATACAACGCAAAAAAAATTCCTGTAACTGCATATATGAGCTATTATGGAAAGCTCAGGTCTTACATGTATATAATATGATTTTTGAATGTCGGTTGTCATGGCGACAAGTTGCGAAATTTCATAAAGGGTCATAAATTTGAAACGATAAGAGTTAGACCCATCATATGCGGTAGGTATCATTTTAAATAGAATGACAAGGGGTACCAAAATGTATAAAAATATACAGAGTGTTACTAAAACGTTTTTGAAAAAAAAATTATTGCTTAAAATCGGTAAGTATATTGAGTTTGCTCGCACTGGCAGAGTTGAGGTCCCTTAAATTTACATACGTCACCCAACTTTCATAGAAACCGAGATATTTAGGGTAATAGACTTATTTTCAAGGTCAAATTACTCCGGTGCTATGATGTGCGACTTTTTTTAAACTCGCTAAATTTAAATCGCAAAAATTAAATTAAATTAGAACGCAGTAAAAATTTAGCTCGAAAATCTGTATGTGACAACGCTCCGTTTTACATGACAAGCCGACACTTTGACTGTTTATGAGTTACATGTTTTAACACGGCTCCTTTTTTCGTGACTTTCTTTCTTGCCGTGCTTTCCCGAAGGAAAAACGTCAAAAAAGAACGTCACGGAAAAATGGCGCCTTGTTAAAAAAAATTGGCTTGTCATTTAGAAACGTTGTCACGTTATAAAACACTTCCCGGACTTTCACAGCGCGACATACCTCAAAATTTAGTCGCAACTTAACAAGATTATAATTTAATCTACGGTCTATTTGTAATATATAATAAGCAACTATCCTGTAACAATATTTTAATTAGTTCATTCGTTAATTAGTTTTTAAATTAAATTAAGAAAGCTTTATCTGTTAAAAACTCCTTTGACTAATATATAAATTATGACATAATTTATATATGTAATTTAATAGATTTTTTTATAGCATTAAAACCAGTTTAAGCATTTCTACAAATCAATTGATTGAACAATAATTATTAGAGGTTGGTATTTCTGCAAGTATGCCAACGTTACGTAGAACTATTCTATTTATTCTACCAAGTAACCTAAAAATTGCAATTAGAGGCCGCCATAAAATCGTTTACAATTTATTTGACAGTTACAGTAATCTATTAAAAATAGCATGAACAAACATTATTGATTAATATTTAATGTTTTATAACAAATGTTTCAATCGATGCAAAATGATAAACTACACTATGCTGAGTGTATCAAGAATTTTCATAAAAGGTATGACTTAATTTTCGGCGGGGGTTTATAAACCATGCTCACCCTTACAGGTTTAGTTTGTGTATTAACAACTATGTAAATTAAAAACGAAGTAATTTTAGTTGATGTCTGTAAATCAAAGTCAAGCCGGTAGGATTACGGCTAGAATGATTTTTCATGGATCTTGGCCTCAGGAAAATGTCCAAAGCCTACAAATATTCGAATATGTAAAATAAACGGTTTTCTTTTTGTTTTGCGTAGGAAGTGGAGAAATCTTCAAAAGGCGCCGGATGCCCGTGCATCCGACAGTGTGGGATTTTTACCCTAATTAAAACTCCACTCCCTGTTGGGATTGTACATTGTTGGGAGATTGGTGAGTTTGTTTACAGGAGGCTTTAGGATTTATCATCCTCTTCAGCCTGGAACTGGTACGGTTTTCTACCAACTCCACACACATATAGTGTTCATTTAAACTATTTTAGAACCTAGTCCATCTTGTTTTTTCTTTTATTATTTTAGTACAAGATAAATAACTTACATTTAAACAATAATAATTAACGTACAATTTTATTATTACCAAAGGAGGACATTCCGTTCTAATGAGTATTCCAATAGGTACATACTGTAAATAGATTTGATAATTATAGTTACTGAAAATCAATTACTGAAATTTGAAAGTATTTTTTGTTCCATTTGAAAACTAAAAAGTACAAGAATTTGAAATTTTGGACATATATTTTTCATGCCTTTTGAAATAATATCCTCTTATTGGAGATGTTATATTTTTTGTATCAAATCGATTACGAGGGTCAGCTAGACTCAAAGGTGGAAAATAATATTTTTTGACTTTCATGTAAATACCTACGTGTACCAATTTTGAGAGCTATCGGCCTTAGAGAACGGAAAATATAGCCATGGCCTAAGACACCTAATGAATGAAAAAACAGAAAATGGTTTTTGTCAATCCTTATATTTCACACCGTTTTCCTTGTTTTATTTGAAAATTAAAAAAGATATAAAATTGAAATGTTGTATATATTTACCATACGTTTTAAAATCATATGTGCTGAAATTGAAAAGTTTTATTTTTTTATATTATGTACGTTGCGGGGATTCGCTAGTAAAAATGTTTACTTACTAGAGATTTTCAATTTTCATTATGTTCGTGTGGACAGCCAGAAATAAAAACAAGCATAGAATTTACTATTTTGCTTTTAATATTAAAGTAACAGATGATTTATTTAAAAGATAGAAACAGGATAAATAACTTAACTAGGTCATAATTTTATAAATATAATTCGTATTTAATTGAAATTAAACATTTAGAAATAACTTTTAGATATAAATATTTTTAGTTAGAATTTCATAAGTGTGACAAATCAAACAAGTGTTTTCTTTTCAGTTGTGTAGATATTAGTCATTTTTCTAAAAATTTATATAAATTACTGTGGATTTAGTGTACATTTTATATACATAATTAGATTTAAAATTTGTATATTTTATTTCGGTGGTATTTCATAAATTCTTAGATAATTGCAACAGCACTGCTCCAGCACTGTGGTGGTGGTAGATAACTAATATCAAGGTGCCTTATCAATTACATTCTATTTTAATGATTAGGATTATATATCGATGGTTATTTACATAATTTTTTAATCAAATTATTCTCTATACATGATGGAAAGAACTTCAAAATTGGTTGCATCGAATATTCAAACATATTTCTCTACAATGGATTATGGTGATAATACAATAAATTTGGAAAGAGCGATGGTAATTTCTATTTAATTAAAATGTTTTCTGCTTTTCACTGCTTTTACTTTTCCTATGAAAGAACTTTGTACTTTCATGTATCTGATTAAATACATTTGATTTTACACTGGCTGATCAACATGTAATAAGTAAAGGTTTGTAAGGCTGCCAAATTTGTTTAAAATTTTAATATGTACATTGCATTGAACTCCATCTTCAACAAACAATATCAAAAACTTATTTTTAATAATATTTTACTATATTATGTTGCTGGTTGACGGGCATTAAGGAGATAAATTATTTCCTCGTCCCGAAAATTTTAAAGGAAATTAAAACAATATGCAAAACTCAATTTATTGAATAATTTAAAAGATCCAATGTATTGTGAACCATAATTACAAAAAAATAAATAAAAAGCGCAATTTATCATCTTAGTTGCGAAGAACCTGTTGCGAAACCTTCTGTGTTCATAAATAATTTATTATTAAATGAAAAAAGTTTTGTTGCAAAGTAACTTTCAATAACGAAAACATTGTTTTTTGATCCCCAATAGATAAACTTGAATTTGCCATAAGATCATCTACAATTTCCAAACAATCTGAAACTGGTACTGTTGTAAATAAATTATTACATCAAACAAACATTATATCTCTTGGTAAAGTAATCATAAGTTTATATGTTAAAATAATCATATATTAATATCATTTTATAGTAATTGACTTTGAAAGGTTGTTAATTTTGAGTCACATAATAGCATTATAATTGAAAATGAATGTTTAGCATTTTCTTGGTAAAATTAAAGCTTTCCTATGTTTTTATGGATTCTTTTATTTATTGATTGTTTTTTCAGAATTCCATTTTTGTAATACTTTATTTGAAAATGGTTGTGAACTAAGACGATAAATTACGTTTTTTATTTTTTCTTTATTTATTGATTAAACATTGTTTCCATTCTTAGGAATAACAATTGTCTTGACATGTTTCGGGGAAACAATTACCTATTCTTCAGAAGAACTTGTATGTGTTTAATTTAACGACAGCATGTTAACAATTTTATTCAAGTCAATTACTTGTGGTAGTTTTGAAAAATTATTTAATATTATTGATTAATTTGGTTTATTAATTAATTATAAACATTTTTAATAACCTAAGTTATTAAGATGACATGTTTTTTGAATAAGTTATTTCATTTTACATTTAACCGCCATGTTGACGGCTTGTCTGTTTCAACTCTGTCTGTTGCTCTGTGACTTGTCTGTTGAAACAGACAAACCGGCAACATGGCGGTTAAATGTAAAATGAAATATTC
Source organism: Adranes taylori (assembly GCA_009867245.2). Taxonomy (NCBI): domain Eukaryota; kingdom Metazoa; phylum Arthropoda; class Insecta; order Coleoptera; family Staphylinidae; genus Adranes; species Adranes taylori. Next base: position 11,021 of record WYDF02275696.1, on the reverse strand, counting down.
AAAAAACATGTCATCTTAATAACTTAGAAATAAATATACATTTTACTATTGCTTTTACGCAGTATATACGATTTGTTCAAAATTGATGTGTTAATTTCTTTGAAAATACTTATAGATGTGTTTAAGATATTCAAATTGCTTAAAAAAATCTAGGTAAGGTAGATGCGCGCATTTCTGGCATTTGGTGGTGCCTTCGTCAATACCCTCTACTTCACAAATTGTATCACTACCACTGCGTTACCACCTAAACTGTTTAAACAATTTGAAAATTTTCTATATAATCTGTATATGTAGCATTGAATGCCTACGTTATTATACGATATTTGATATTTAAATCCAGTATAAGAAGGTACTAACGGTGAGACAATTTATGAAGATGGACACAAATCCAAACAATTAGGTATTTATATTTTAGGGCTTATAACCTTAATTAACTCATCCTTTTCCATCCCTTTATTAAATCACCTCTACTATTAGTTATTAGCACTATTCCAAACGCTGAAATAAATATAGATGTTAGTATTGCTTTTACGCAGCATATACGATTTGTTGAAAATTGACACACCATACTTAATGTTCATTTTAACCGCATATTAGCCATATTAACCGAAAGTCGTATGTTAACCGTAAGTTTACGGTTAATATGAATATGCTCCTTAACAAGAGCGTGTGTTATTTTTTGCATATAATAAGACAGTATTGGGAAAACTGTATTATATTTGAAAAGCTTGAAAGCTTTTCGAGGCGCATTAATTTGAAACTTGATAAAATCGCCATCATTTTCAACGTGAAGGTATACTTTCAACCAATCTAGTTTGCATAGCCGACACAAGGATCTCCATGCAGAACGATTTCATCTTGATAAAACTCCAAACGTTGATGGCGTCTTAATCACATACGTTAAGACCTTAGTTGATGAGGTTCAAATCGGGCAACTGTGATGGAAAATGCACCAATCCAATGTCGAATTCCAGCTTCTAACCCCTGCAAGAGACACTTCTGTGTTTTCAGTCATTGTTCTTTTGGAGTACTCAATTCATTGACTTTTGGTCAAACCAGTTTTAACTTTTCGGGGCATTAAGGTTGTCGGTCAAGAGACACCAGTTGCTAAATCCTTTAAAATCGAAGCATTCTAAATATGTATTTTTATAGGGTATTTTAACGGTACGCCGTATCCATTTTTTGAGATTTAACCAGCATTTCTTCCGCAGACATCAAATTGTAAACGTGTGTTCATAACTGAAAATAACATTATTCTAGTCGAGATCTTTTGCTTCGTTCAATTAAGTCGCTTTTCGATGTTATGTGCTCACAACAATGGTTTTAGCATTGTATTTGGCCATGTTATGTTATTTTACATCAACGTGTTTTTATAGTTGCAAGGAGTACTTTTACTTCCTTTTGGACTAGTACTTCCTGATCTTTTTGCAGTGTGATACTTTTGTTATTTTCAAGTTAGAGAATTATTTTGTCTTGCACAGAGCCTCTACCAGAAAGCAATCCAGAGCGTTTGACTATGTGCTAGAACGTTGTTTGAAGATTGCACTCCTATTGTATTTATTATGATTTTTTTCTATAGAAAAACTACATCAAAATATCTTGAACTGTGACGCTAATTCGGTGAGATATAATTCGCACCCTGCAGCAATAAAGAAAGCTCTTTTAGACAGACTGTATTTCACACTAAACTACGACCTTGATATCAAAACGTTTTTATAAAAAATAAAAATTAGTTTTTAAATAAATTAAAAAAACATCATGACCCTTATTTATATACATAATTTTAAAAGATTTTTATATAGCGGTTATACATGACTATTGAATTATTGATCCATTTATCAGCAATTGCTTATATATCAACAACAGCTTATTTGTTTTAATTAAATAGTATATTTTTATTTTATATTCTTTTGCAATAATCTACTTTAAGAAGTTCAAGTTATTAGCTCGAAATACACAACAATGTTACCATTAAACTTTCTATATGCAGTTTATAAACAATTACAAATCAATTTTACATCTTCAACTAATCAGCTTTAAGCAAAAAGAAAAATAAAATTTTATTTCCAGTTAGATTACATTTCCTAATGATTGAATTAAAAATCGATTTATCTGAAAATAGCTTTTTGCACATTTGATTATATGAACCATGTTTGTGAGCAGCTTTTCTTTAACGCTTTCTTCAATCATTGCTGAATTTATTTGTGCAGACAAATATAGTATTAGGTGCGGACAGATATAGTATTAGGTAAATAAGCATACTTATAGAATGCTTATTTATTTGTATTCTGGCGAAATTAAGAAATATTTTAGAAATACCTGTAAACCATAACTTATAAATTTACTCATAAATCATAATTATCACATTTTGTGGTAATATTACATTTGTGGTAATGTTGTGGCCAGCATTTTTCAAAGCGTTGTTATTAATTGTTTTAATTAATCTCTGTTGGAGTAAAATAAAATGAGTTAACTTATCGTCTTCTTGAATGTTCGAATTTTATATGTTGCTAGCGTTATTCAACATATAAAATTCGAACATGTAAGTAGAGAAGTTAACTCTTTTACGAGAAGTTAACGCTTTGAAAAATTTTGTCATTACCACAAAATGTGATTTAATTATGATTTATGAGTAAATTTATAAGTTATGGTGTTAAAATAAAATGAGTTAACTTATCGTCTTCTTGAATGTTCGAATTTTGCATGTTGAATAACGCTAGCATGCGCGCACCCTAGGAGGGGTTTCATTGTGATATGTAACTGAATATTATCACTCGAAGTTTGAAATAGCATATGCTTTTACGATATTTAATTTATCCATTTAAATATTAAATTAATGCATCATTTATATAACCTTTGATTTTTTTTAAATTTATTTAATTACTAGTCATGGTTTAAACTCAAACCTTACCTACCATCATATCCTAAAGACACAGAGAATGTTATTAAGGAATATGATTTGCCGGATATAACTTATGGCGATGGATTAGTTCGCATTAGAGAGATTGATTGGACCATAAACAAATGGCTTCAAGAAATTATAACTGAAAGTCCTTCTGAAATAACTGATATTATTCGTAGCCATTCACAAAGAATAGACTGTATGAAAAAGTTAGTATACGTCTGTTTACTTGAATATTACAAAATGCAAGTATTATTAGAAACATTAGATTACTAATGAACTGTATAGTAATGACAAGATAGTTTTAAAATTTCCCAAATGCGTCTAATTACTGCACTTTTGTAAATGAGTGTATACAACAAGTGCAGACATCAACATTTATAAAAATCGTCGATTATCAGGGCAAATAATAGTAAAATCTACTGTTATTAGTGCCAGATACACAGAATTTTTGACGAACCATCCACAATCTGCCATTAGAACCAAAAGGAAGATGTATGAGTATGGATGGATGCAGGAGGCTTTTTCATGCAACATGAAAACACGCGACCAGCTGATCTATGTTAAAATTTGAAGTTTTGTCTACCACAACCTCCTTATTTTCTTAATTACACTTCAAGCGATTATAACGTTTTTTGTCCACTTAATGGGACGAAATTTGAGAGTAATGATAAAATGGTTCGGTGCATGAGTGGCTATGTACAAGATCAAAACGATTTCGATTATCATCAATTGAAGCATTACCGAATCAGTGAAGGAAGTGAGTGCAAGTACATTGCAAGTAAGGAGATACTGACATTACATCAATAAATTTTCTTCAACATCGTTTTTAAGATTTTAATTTGACTCATGTATTTTATGTATAATTTCATGGTACCATATAGATCTTTGATTATCCGGACCCACATTATGCCAACTGCCGTAAAAAAATATATTACAATAATGTATAAGAATATTCACCTCTTCGTGTAAAAGCATTACGTACACTTGTTTCTATTTTAATATTTCCATCGAATTTAGACGAGAATTCTTTGTCTAAATTTGATTTAGACATCAGATTTAGACTTCTCTTGCGAATTCATAAACATGAGTTGTTATGCGCCTTGAAGAGCTTAACCACAATCTTATTAAAATCGACTGGACGAAATGATCAGAATTACTTAAATTTCGCGTGATAAGCAAGAACTATTTCTTCGTGTGCCACTGCTACGAACTAATCTCACTGTAATCTTCAAAGTATGGAAAAAAACCCAAACGCATCTAACTACCTTAGTGTATGTGTACAAGAATATTGCAGTTATTTTTGCATAAATTAGAAGGGTGTAAACTCACATTCTGGGTGTAAACATTATAGCAGAATACAGGACATCTAAATACCTGCTACAGCATCTTGCTAAAGGAGTTTCGGTTCAACCATAGATTCGACAAAAAGCACTCTTCGCTCTCGTGTGTTAACATATCTGATACAAACTCGCCGTTTCATTTGAAAATGAACTGTATCTTCGTTTAAATTAATTAACATCCGTTAATTAATATCGGAATCCGTTCGTTAGAGGGTTCGACTTTGTTCGTCAAGATTACTCGTCAAAACCTCCAGTATTCAACTTAATTAGTCTCAACATTCAAATTAAAAGCAGTCATTATTTGTCATTTGTTATTTAGTGTATTTGTTATTAGTTATTAATTAAATGCTTCATTAAAAGCAATTTGTAATTTTTTGTAAACTCTCACCATTCAATACTTTTAAAACAACAGCGAAATATCTTAACGTACCGACCAGCAAAATAATCCATGGTGTATACAGTCCACCGCTCAAAATAAACTACATCGACTTTATTATTAGGTTTTTAGAGATACAATAAAATGTATCTCTTTGTTTATAATTATACTGTATAATTGTATTTTGTGTATAATTGTATTAGTACAAATACAACTGTAATTGTATTTTGTATACAACCTAACATATACAACCTAACGTAGTTTAATGCAAAAAAAACACCATTTTTATTTGTACGGATAGTTGAGAAGGAATTATGCTATATTTATAATGAATTAGTAGAAAAGAACATGTTATTTTAGATTTATCAATGAGTTAAAGAAAAATTTGAATCTCATTTGTGAAATAGAAGTATTGGCTCGTGGAATATCGTTTAAAGATACAAAATCATCTCTAGAATTTGTCATTGAATGCTTGGAATTTTATTCAAACAATTTTCCAAATCCTAATGGAGATGATATAAGTAAGAAATATTCTTATACTACACTTTCGTAAATTATATAATGCGAAAAGCTTTGTTTTAAAGAGATGTTGAAATAAAATTCAAGTACTTAAAGAACGAAGTTAAATAATCCACACGTGCTAATGACGTGCTAAATTCATTTATTCTTTTCGATACAATGTGTTTCATTGCAGAAAATGTAAATGTTAAGAGTAAATTTTAATTCTATATTGTGACATATAATGTTTTAGTTTTGTTTTTACTGCGCTCATACTTTTTCTTTCAATCCAAACATGTTCCAATCTTCTAAAATTTTCTTTCTTGATTTTCTCAATTGAAGAAATTAAAATCACATATCCGGCATACGAACTTATTCAATTTGTTACATCTCCACATTCTCGTTTTATTTGTCGTGTTATTGTATTGTTCTTATATATTAAGTCACCCTTTTGATATTAAAGAAATTAAATAAAGTAGGGCTAAACGAGCAACTGTATTCAAACCTTTTCTTTTTCAAAGCGAAAAAATAATCTGGAGTCATAAGACCATGGATTTATTAATGTAGTTTTATCTGGAACATTATGATCTTACATTAATTTGTTAAAATAATTGAGGACTGATCTGATTTTGAACAATCGATCATTTGTGTTCTGTGTTGTCGGAAAAGTGCAGAAAATAGCAAAGTGCTATTCTTACTGATTACTAACCCCAAAAAGACATTTTATAAGTAATATTTGTTAACCAAATTTTTCTCAATGGACGAAAGTATATATGACCCGTGTGCAAAAGAAGATGTGAATACGTTTGCATAGACTTCAATCCGTATAGTCATTCTAGAAAACCTTGTGATTCTTTTTGGGTTTATAGGGTGACACGTAAATTTACTGACATGCCCCGAGCAGCTTGGGAGCTTATACATGCAAATAAGTGCAGAATAAAACGTGCTGTGAAACTAAAACATTGTATGCTTCTAAATTTAATTAATACTTTGTAAAGGTGGCACCAAACTTAGCCAAGAGTATTCCATCCAATTTACTCGAAAACAATTAACTTTGGAAAAAATCATGCAAGATATATAGTTAATCCTAATGATTTTAATTTCAATTTGAAATAATTGTCTTTTAATATGATGCGTGATATTATTATTCACTTAAAAAATAATAGAAGGAAGGCTTCAGCGCTCCACATTATACAATATATTAGGGACCTACTTATCTAACCCCTTACCAAACTTATAAATCTATGTATAAAGACAAATCCTTATAGTGACGTATTTAAATTATCTTGCGTGGTTCCTATAAACAAAGGAGACGACAAGAATTAATTTGGAATATAGGCCAATTTCTCTCGTACTGGTCTATTCAAAAATTTTCGAAATTGGCCATCTATCGACAGCTTTATACATATTTTGAAGATAAAATTTATTTAGTGTTCATCAATATAGGTTTCGAAAGAATAAATCTATTACTATTATGCAGCATGAGAACACGCAGCCAGCTTGTTAAAATTTGAAGTTTTGTCTACCACCCTTATTTTCTTGATCTCAGCTGATTTTAACGTTTTTCGTCCATTTAATGGGAAGAAATGAGTGGCTGTGCACAAGATCAAAACTATTTCTATCATCAGCCATCCAAAGCTTTACCGAATCAGTGGATGTGGAGAAAGTGAATGGTCCTTACATAGGAGGAAGTGAATGGACGGTTTTATTTGTTGATGATACCACGTTATTCTGCAGCTTTATAACTAAAACAGAAGCCATAAATAGTGTTTCTACTATTCATTCAATGACTAAGGATTGGTTGTCTGCAAACAGACTTACTCTAAAAACCAACAAAACACATTGTGTGTTGTTTGACATGTGCTACCTAACAAAGTTAACTAATTATTCGCAACAGATGAAATTTCTGGGTCTCTGGATTGATCCTGTACTGCCCTGAAAATTCTATTTATCCGATCTTGCTAAAAGATTGTTTAAAGCTTTATTCCTACTTACATTGCTACTGTAAATTGTTGATTCAGATGTGCTGAAGATTGTCTATTTTGGTTATTTTCATTATGTTATGACTTATTTAGTGTTTATATGGGGCCACTCCCCACAGTTGATGAATATTTTTAGGTCGAGGTATCTAGTGATTGAACTTCTTAAGCAAAAATCTAAGGACATACGCCCAATCATGAGATAAATTGTAAGCATGTTTTTTGCAAAGAAAAGTGTGTTGCGAGTTAAAATATAAAATGTTTGTTTTCTAACGTATTGCGATTCAATATTACCATTTTTATATTGTGGCGCCCCGGACATATTATATTCTCAAATATACGTTGCAGTTAACAAATCTAATCCTATGTTTCAGATATTGAACGCGTATTTTTTTCAAGAAACGCACCAATTAGTTTACTAGGTTATTGTTTACCAAATGCACTGCTGAATAGTAAGATTATTATTATACAGTGCGATGCAAAACTCATTCCTGTTTTTGAATTGATTAAGGAATTACTTGTTAATCTTGGGTAAATCACTATTCTTATTTATTTTTTCTTTCATTGACTTATTTCAAAGTTTAACACAGTCTTTATAATATATAACTTGTCGTGATTATGTCTGTTTTAGGTATTCTAAAAGTCATTTTATGATAAACGTGCATACAGAACTAGATGAATACGAATTCTTATCATTACAAGCGACTTCTGTAGAGCTTGACGACAATCGAATAAATAAGTCATGTAAGAATATTATTCGTCTTTATCTTTCAAATATATGTACGTAGTATATATGGGATATGTAAGATATAGGATTATATGACATATAGGAATAGGAATTTAAGGGTAGTTGTATATTCTTTACATACTTGAAAAACCTTTTTAGATTTCTTTCTAGTTGGCGGAAATCTGCAATTTTTTATTTTCGCAAAAAATCAGATTTTGTTTTGCACACATAGAGTACATTATAATTAGGATAAACAAAATCTATCCGACTGTTTTATCTTCAATATAATGCGAGGCTGTTATATTTAAAATTAGGAAAACTTTTACATTTCAAAAACTATTCATCTCAAAAACTATTACATCTCAGGATGGTTTTGTATGGGCAAGGATGTGAGACAGGGTTGTCTCTTGAGCGCAAGTTTGTCTAACTTATATGTGACGGATTTGGAGAATGTGTTAAGAAGTGGGCAGCCGGGAGGAGTAATGGTAGATGGAATGAAAATATGGAGGGAAAAGAAATTGAGTGTGTATAAGTAACAAATATCTAGGTGAGTAGGAATGGAAGCGCGAAGGAGCACGTGAAAATGATGGTAAGAAAAGCTAAAGTGGCAACAGAGAGGTTAAGGACTGTATGGGGACTGAAGTTTGGTGATTCAATGGGAATGAGGTTAATGGTATACGATGCGTGTATAATGAGTTTTGTGATTTACGGGGCAGAGGTGTGGGCTGTGAAAGAGAGAGATGAAATAGAAAGAATGGAAATTACGTATTTAAAGAGGATACTGGGTGTGGAAGGATCGACTCCAGGTGAGATTGTGTCACAGGAATTAGATGAAAATAAAATATGGGTGAAATGAGTTAAGAAGTTGGTAAAATATGAGAGAAAAGTGATGACTGGACAAGAAGATAGGATGGTTAAAAGAGTGTATGTATAAATGGATGTAAAGAAGTGGAGAAGGGTGAAACAGGTAACCAATGGGTGGATGAGAGGAGGAGGATGTTTGAGAGATGTGGCTGGTCAATGAATGAATGGAAAAGAAGGATAATAGATAGGGTGGAATGTGAAATGGAGGTGGAGGAGATATGTAGGAATTAAGAGATGCAAGAGAGGTATGCGAGAATTAAGGAGAGCAGGGATAATAGGAGGTATTAAACATTGATGGTGGAAGGAGATTTACCAGGATATTTAAAATCAGATATGAGGATTATTGCTAGGTTTAGGTGTGGAAGTGAGTAGAGAGGGAATAGTACTGGATGAATGATGATGGACGAAGTGGTAGAGTATGTGGAAGAAAGGATGAAAAATGGGAGCATTTACTGAACGAATATGATGGGTTGGGACTAGCAGAAGAGGAATGAATAAAGTTGAACCATTGGAGGGTGTGCATGGGTTAGGAAGGTTGCGGGTTGAAGTTAATGGTAAATATAAAGGAGGAAATAAGAAAGAAGGAGAGGGTAGGAGGATGACAAGGTCCGTTCTGGTTTCTAGACTTAAAATGTGTAACTGGTAGTTTTAAAATACTGCTTATGTTTATATATTCCATTTAGTTTTTTCTTCTTTTCGCATGTATGTTATTTATTTAAATTATGCCAATAAAGGTTCATTATATATATATATATAGTTTTTCTAAAATCAACATTTAATACATTGCAGGGTATTTTTTTAATGGAAACTCTCTGAGCTATCTTGTTGAAAACGGTTCCTGTATCCGTTTTTTTTTTTGAAAGATGGTTCAGTGTGTGAGCGATTTTAAAAACTTGCTAAATACAAGATTAGTTATAAGATTACATATTTCAACACAAAAACATCAAGCTTTGTTTTATCTAGTTTATAATAAAACTTTCTCCTTCGAATGTGATACAAGCCGTTCACTTTTTTTTAAACAATATTAAATGATTTCAGTAAGACTCGGAAAAATTCCAATGATAGTTTTCAACAGTGCTGATATAGATTCTGCTGTAAATTCTGCAATTGAAGCTACGTGGTCACATCAAGGTTCAGTAAGTATTGTTTTAGCATAAAAAGAAAGAAACATAAAAAGAACTCATATCAAAGTCCTTATATGTTTTTTATAACAATTTAGTAAATATTAGTAAACAAGTAGTACTATTACGTCGTGAATAATGTAAGAATAATAAATTCAATTGACCACAGTCCTTTATAAAGTAGCTGGGTAATTGGTCTGGATCTCTCGTGTAATTATTTGAAAATTTTTCAAAGCTTTTACCACTTCCGATTCCAAAAGTGAGTTGATACCTAAAATCTTTCTGCTACTAATGTTTTGAAATCGATAGAGCGGTTTTAAAAGATTGTTCAAAATATCCAGCGAAGCTCTTTACGTTCTCTTAAATTTGTAAACATAAGTTTTTTAAATTCATCGTAGTTATATATATATTTATATACTTTGTATAACTTTTGTTTATTATGCAAATCTAATTATTTGTGGTGTGAACAATGGAGGATGACTACTATTAAAACTGCTACTACATTTACATGTACTTTATTAGATTTCTTAAGTTCGATCCAATCAGTATGAGTTCAGTCTTCGTAAAGATTCGCAAAATTGCATTTTTTAGAGTTATTTAGAGTGTTATGCGTTGATGTTAAATATATTGCTAGGATGTCTACCATTACCAAAATCGATATCTACATTCAGAACTTGATGTTATTCATTTTCAGTAACTAAACTTTGTTATGAGAAGTACATTTTAGATTGCTTAAAGCTAATATATACATAACATATATTAAATATGCGATAAAAAAACTTTAATATGTGTTTTGCGTTTTGGTATTTATGGGACTTTATTTTAAACACATACGAGTCTTTTTTCCAGATATCAGTATCTATACTGCCAAACATGCAAATAGGAATTTATTATTTATATCAATAAAATTCCTTATGTATTGAAAAGTACACAGTTTAACTCTTGTTATTTAAAAACTGTATATAAGAAATGCACTGAACATATGGACGAATCAAAGTTGGCAATGTGGCATTTTGACATCTAAACGATGTCACTTCTTTATCGGAGCAATCCGTCTTTGCGTGGAGTCGTGGAGAGCCCTAATGTTAGTTTGATTTATATTATTTTGTCACATTCTATTCCATGTGAAGCAACGTGGAGCTCTTCGATCAGGATACGCTCTCCTAAAAGCGCGTTGAGTTAAAATTATTGAAGAAAAGTTTTGGAAATAC
>WYDF02275685.1:0-17621 GCA_009867245.2 Adranes taylori | reverse complement strand
AATTTTGTAATTACATTTAAATAAAATATGACCTGGTAATGGATAGTCGTTTTACGACGGGTTATCATCTAGTATTTTAATATTTCACTATATTTTAAGATTTTAATATATTTTAATAAATATATTTTTTAATTTTATTTACAATAACATGTCTACGTTACTAATAAATATTGTTTATATTAACATCATTTCTTAATGTTCACTATTCATTTTAAAATTTAACTAATATTCCAATTTATGAAAGGAACTAAAATTTAAAAAACTACCTAGAAGAGACCTGCAAATTATTGCTTGTTAAAACGACAATTTGTCCAGATACAAGTTATAAGTTGCTTCTGTATAAATCAAAAATATTTACATTCATCAACGGTCATCTGAACAACGCAGAACAATAATTACTATTCTCGCAATCGCGCCTTCATTTATGCATCTGTTAGAAAACGGTAGGAAATCATCATTGCTTTGCATTCGACGGTGTAAGCTGTCCTATGACAAACGAAAATATTCATGAATAATTTAGTTTGTCTTTCATATATATTTTCTACTGGAACTAGCTACTCATAGTAAACAATGAACCACGCAACTGATTGCATATGTTTGGATGCTGTTCTTCTCGGCGAGTCAATGCGTTCCGTAGTATATTATGTACGAGCAAAAGTATTAAATATATTGACTATCCTGAATAATGCTGTGTGGAAAAATATGTGTGCCTGCTTTGTGCTTAATTAAATATTCTCTTGCTGCTTTCATTGAGTGTAGAAAACTATGCTAGTGCATTCCAAGAAGAAACCTTTTTGTATTTATTATTAAGTTAGTTTTGAATAAACTATCGAAAAAGAGATGGCGGAGAAAACAAATTTATAAAAAATAATTCATTGACTCGATGTATTCTATGTTCCAATGGGAACAAGTTCTTTTCAAATCACATCGCGTTTCAAACGTATACGGGGATAAAAAACAATCTTTAAGGAATGACACATCACTAGTGGGTGGTGTTTTCCCAAGGTAATGATCCACAGACATTTGTCATTTTCTTTGCTGGGACATTATTCCGAAAATGGGACGTCGCATTGTCATTCAAAATGTCCACTGGTCAGCTGATTACAGTTTTGTTAGTGATGTTTTTTAATAAAAAGTTGCACGTCAATCTACTACAAAGTTTTTTGCGTAATAAAGTTAATTTTATCTATTAGTAATCTTTATTATGATTCTTTGAAGTTGTTCACATTATTTTTTAGCTTGATACCTAGTTTCCGAAAATATCGCAAATTTTTCACAATTAAAATAAACGTGGGTGAAGACAACAAACTAGTTTCTAGTAAACATATAATTAGAAATGGCCTACGACACTACAGATGTTTTAATTAAATTACAGGTTAATTGCTCGTTTATCAAATTTTTGTTTATTTAGCCGTTATACATTTCTGTGTTCCCTTCTATCAAAGATTATATTGCTTCTTTTTAATATGATTTGTGTTATAGTTTCCTTTGAATGATTGTTGTTTATTAGGTGGTTGATGCAATGTGCATGATATGTGGGGGTCTTCTTAGTGTGCATTGATGTTCAATGTATCTTGTTCTGAAATTGCGATTTTTTTCCCATGTATACTTGTTGGCATGTATTGCATTTGATATTGTGTATTAAATAATATACAAATAACAGAAAACATAAAAATATTTTCTTTGAATCTTCTCCTTGAAAGTATATTATATACAAAACAAAAATTTTTAAAATTACAATAAATGAACTGAATATGCATATTAGGCATATATTTAATTAGATTAATATGTTTAAGTTGCTGTTACGTACATACTAAATAACGTTCTAGTAAAAGAAATAATAAAAATCCGTAATACATATTTGTTGCGTATACGTAACATTGGCTAATTGGGTTGAATCCCACAAAGATATCAGAACTATAAGGTGATCTTCATTTCTTGCTCGGAACTATATCAACAAATCTTACAAACTTTCTATTTTTATTGTTCTCTATTATTGGTCTTACTACTTGCTATTATGGGTCTTACTTACTTGATTTCATTTCGTTTTATAATTTCGTTTATTCCAAACGTAAGTAATGGAGACAAAATTCCAAAAACTAGCACTGATATTCCAATCTGGAAATCATACTTTGTATCATAGTTCATTTCAATAAAATTAATCAATGAGTAAATGCTTTGTAAAATGAATCTGAAAGTTAAGAAATCTTTAAATATTACTAATATATTTTGGTGATATAAAATAAGAAAATCAAATAAAAACATAAAAAACATTTAAATATTCAATTCAATGCAAAATACAAATTGACTCAACTTTCAGGTTTTACAATACAAGCAATTGTATTGAATTGATAAGACTTGATAAGGTGGAAATAACGATTACATAATTATAAAAATTACATCTTAATATATTAAAAACTTTTATGTACTTGCTTATTCATTTTTATTTTTACGACCCCGGTTTCGCTTTTGTAGAGCATCATCAAGTAGTTTATAACTTGTTTGTATTTATTGCATATATTTTACACAACATCTTTAAGCTTTAATTTAAGGTTCATAATTTTGTAAGATGACAATCCCACTTAATAATATCGATTTAATACGATCGAGCATATTTAGAACATAAAAGTTCATATAGCACTTTTGGTGGATGGCTAAAGGTGGGCGTACAGTTCTGCGTTTTTGACGCCGCCTTTTGGCGTTAAGTGACTTTAGAAAGCCATTATGATTGTAAATAACGCACGTCATGACACGGCGTTCGTGTCAAATTTGTCAATTATGAAAATTTTTCTGGTGTCAATCTTTTGATTTCAGTGGCTTACCCAGTTTATCATTTCTCAATAGTCATACGCTTCCACATTTAAAATGGGCACTTATTTAGTAAAAATGAACAATTCCGTTAATAGCATTAGCTGTTCATACACAAAATCGCACAACTTTAGATAATGGTAGGAAATGAGAAAAATAATTAAAAAGACCTCATATCCAAATATAGTAATAATGTGATATCTATGTCTAGTTCGTCCATTATCCAACGTAATATATTCACTGACCATTGTTTGTCGGTGTTTTAAGTTTACTCCTCTGGCCGGCCATTTAATTACGTCCGTAGCATGACGTCATATTACGGTCGATAAATAACGGCATTGCTTTCTAGGACAGTAACTTTATCAATAAAAAACATAAACAAATTCTACGTTCAAAATCATTAGAATATTACCAAGATGGCAACAGGATCAAAATCACACCATTTAATCCTAAAATTATCCTAACTTTAATTTTATCCTTGGTCTTGTGGAGTAATTAAAACTTGAAAATAAAATAAAAATAAGTTTTAAGAAAGATTTTATAGTTATATTTACAAATTAAGAAGGTCATTTTGGAGTCTTCAATATAGATTTTATCGCGATTTTTCAGTGTAAATTGCTTTGAAAGTGAGTTTTATTGATTTACTTAGCAATTTGCTAAAACTTAAATTGTCGCTAAGATTACACTAAGATGCCATATTATAAATTAGCATTAATTGGCACAAATTACCTTACACTCCAGTAAATAAACGGTAAATTTCCCGGCTTATAACAGTCCCTGTATACGAGATGCATATAACATATTTTTAAGAGGATTTTGCGGTTTTACTTAAACTAACTGTATCGAAAAATATGCATGGTTTGCAACTGCTATTAAAACTTACTGCATAATTATAATAAATACATAATGCTGGTATTTTATTACTAATACATATTACAACAATAACTAATTCACTTACAAGATAAAAATGATCAAAAGCCATAAAAAATTTTCATGTGGACTTTTACTCCAAACATTATGTTCCCTATATACAAAGCTAATAGATATTGCAGCTGAAATAAAAAAACAGAACAAATTCACATAGATTAACAAATTCACATAGATTGTTTAATGCGAAGAATTTTTGTAGATAACATTTCTCAATATCTTTCAAAATAAGGGCACTTTACTCTTACATCAAAAGCAAGTTTTCCAACACACTCCGTATCTTATGCGTGATGTTCTATATTTTGTTAATGCATTATTGGTTATAGGGAATATAACTTATGAATAGCTCGTTTTCGGAAAGCTCATAATAAAGAAGTTTCCCGTAATCCATATGGTATACGTTGCTACTTTGGGGAAAACTCTAATTAATTAAATCAATAATTATCTAAGTACGTATCTGCCGCATAGTACAGCAAAGCCCATAGCAGAAACCGCTTAGCTGAAACACATTACCTGTTGCGTGCATAATATCGCGAGCGCAAAACGCGTTGTACTGAATCACTGGCAGTTTGGGTGTGTATCGGCGTCATGCGCCAATGCAAGCAGCAGGAACTTGACGCGTCCGTACAGCGTCCAAAAATAATGTGTGCAGCCCTCTATACTACCCGTATCAGGCAATAAAATCCGAGTGTGGTGTATGTCTATAAAAGCGAGATTTTGAAGCATATAAAGTGAGTTATTTAGCATTCTTGATCAATGCCTGGTCGAGTCAAGACAACAGCGAGCGCCGGAGTCACACCAGCGTTAGGTCACCGGTATTTAAACACATTTGATTGTATTACATTGTGTTGAATAGTTTGATTGTGTTGAATAGCTTTATTTTTCTTCCTATCCTTTTACATCGACCTACTTCCTATATCACTAGAGTGTATACTACTGGCTTGTGGTTCACAGTCAGTTCTAAGCACTGGACATGACGACATTGTCCTCACGCTGTTACGCGTCTTAGTAATACTTGTCTTTTCCATCTAGACTGTGTACTTCTGGCTAGTGACGTTCACAGTCAGTTGTGAACACATGACAACGTGACAAAAGGCTACATATTTTTCCTGTTATTCATATTGTGTGCTTAAAATTACCCCCGCCTTTCCGTTGTTGTTGTATGTATTGAAAATATCTCCCGTCCCGTTATATTACTGCTAGCATGAACACGTTTTTCATCTTTTATTTATTATTATTTTATCACCGCACTGTTTTATATGCGCCGATGTTATTTCATATGCGTCGCTTTCATTATAGCGTTGAGCTGAGCTTTCATTATACCGCTGAGCTATATTACTTTTTTTTTTCATTTAACCGCAATTATTTTGATATTAATTTGTTTTTATGTATTTGTTTATCATTGACATTTTATTCTGCATGCATATTTTCATTCTTTGTTTGTACTGTCAATAAAGAACAATAGCTGGTTTTGTTAAAACTTTGCTGTTTAACTTACCAGTGGATAAGTTTATTTCAGCTGCACGCAAAATCTTGAACATCCTGGCAAGTCAGAAGACTCGCAGCTAACTGTGCCCTCAGTAAGCGACTGAAGACCGGAGAGACATCGGCAACGTTCCAACGTGCTGTCCACGTTAAACTGACCTGCCGCCAGAGGACATATTTCCGAAGGTTGTTTTCATTTTGTAATTCTGTAACACAGTTAGTTGCGCTATTATGTGACAAGTCACTAAGGATCTCCATTATTAGCGCCGCGAGCGGGAGTCTGTGACAGTGTACTGTAAATTGTTAATGCTGTTTCATTTAATAAGCTTTTAGAAACGTTTCAGCTGACAACAAGAACGAGAACTTCTGGACTACTTACGTATTTAGCTGTCCGTGTCTTCAGCGGATCCACTGAGGACCGTGGAACGCAGAACAGTTCCAAAGTGCGGTCTCACGTTAAACTGACCTGGTGCCCGAGAATCATATTTCCGGAGATTTATTTATATTCTATAGTAACATAAAAGTTGCACCATTTGTAACATCGCTAGACTCGGCCGTACGCGGGAATCTGTCACAACTTTGGATATGAGACACTGTATAAAGCAATTCGGCTCATTCCATTTTTATTGTGACCTATTACGTTTAATCTTATTCTGAATGATTAAAGTTATTGATCACTTTAAGGTTATGTTAAATAAACTTTCACACAGCTAAATTTTTTTAGTAGCGCCCTCTACACAACTATATGCAAAACTAAAAATACAATCAACGTAATGGATTGAGCACTTGCTGAACACTTACCAAAATGAAGAAATATCAGTATAACAACATAGTTTTGTGCAGATCTTAATGTTAAACTATGCTCCGCATCAATCCAACCTCCAAAAGAAGTTAAATTTTGTTTTTCGATTGGCAAATAAAATAATATGCAGGTGCAGTTTTGAATGGCACAAATGCTAATACATTCACCGGATAATAGTCCAATAAAACATATTATAACGATGACAATAAGTGGCAAAAACTTCATGCCATAATACCATAGTACTAATGATACTGTCTGAAATAATTGACAAATAAAACTATGTGAAATAAATGGTTGTCTTAAATATGCATAACAAAATGGCAATAAACAAAACGAGGATGTTAGAAAACAGATAAATAAAATAAAATAAAGTAGGGGCCAGTGGATGTGTGGAAATGAGAGTAGCATGAAAAAGTTATAAATCAGTGTCGTGGGAGAAGTAGAGGATACCAGAGGAATGGAAGATGGTAGAAATTGTACCGGTGCATCATAAGTGGTGAAATGTGGGTGTCTAGAAAGATCTTAATAAAATGAAAATTTTAAAACCTCACCTCAGTATTAAGCGTGATGTGATTTTTTGGCTGTGGCCTTTTCATAATATCGGGATCCTTTCCCACTCCAATTAAGGAAACGCTCAGAAAAGGTATTATTACGCAAATGATCCATAATACGTGACCAGGTGTTAGAATTGTCGGTAGCATACATAAAGATGCAATAAATTGTAATAAAGTCACAGTTACACAGCTACACATCCAGAATTGTGCTAAAACCATTTCAATATTTTAGAGGAACAAAAAATAAAAATACACACACACATTAACTCAGTGAAGGAAAACAATAGAGCGAATAAGTGATTACGCCAATAATCGAATATGCAATATGTGGTAATCAAGAAAAAAGAAACAGTTTTTGCTCGAAGATAAATAAATTGTGAAAGTAAACAAATAAAATAAGGTTACCGGATGTGGATAAAGTATTATTATATATTATAAATAAATTCAGAGTTGTTGGCGATACAATAGAAAACAAATAAATAAA
The DNA here is from genome assembly GCA_009867245.2 of Adranes taylori. NCBI lineage: Eukaryota > Metazoa > Arthropoda > Insecta > Coleoptera > Staphylinidae > Adranes > Adranes taylori. The sequence goes on along the minus strand of WYDF02275685.1, from coordinate 10,561 downwards.
TAAAAAGAAAATAAGGACAACTATTTTAATTATAAAACATACAAACAATAATTACAAGCTAAAAAAACAAAAGGGAGATAATGGACAGGTATTTGCGTACGGCGAACAGTTTTGGGAGCAGTGAGACGTTAAAAAGTAAGAAATTGGAAGAGTGGGGAGGGATTAGAAGTGGGAGAAGAAATGTTAAAATTTGAAAAGGTGATGTGGAAGCAGATGGAGATGATAATGAAAGAAATAAGAACTGGGAACAAAGAATGGAAGAGAATGGTTGTGGAGAAAGAAAGAGAATGGAAAAAAGAAAAGGAGCAGTTGGAATATCCGGGTTTGAAGAAGCAGAACACGGGAGGCAATTTCTACCAAAAAGGTAGAAATATGATATTATAGCCATGGTGGAAACATGGGTGGAGATGAATAGATGGAAGGAAATAAGGGAAGGTTTGCCGGGAGGATACAGCTGGGTTGTTCAGGGGGCTAGGAGGAGGAATGTAAAAGGTACGGCGAGTGGGGGAATAATAGGGGTCAGGGAAGGAATAAAAAATAAGGAAGTGAAGATGGGTGAGATGGAGGGGGTGAAGTGGGTAGAAGTGGAGGTAAGGGGGAAGATGGTGTATGATGGTAGACTATGTGGTCAGAGAATGGAAGGAATCTATGAGAGTACTGGGTGAGAAAATGGAGGCGTGGAGGAATGAGTAGGAGAGGATAGTAATAATGGGAGATTGGAACGTGAGGGTGGGGGGAGTGCGTGGGGGCGAATGTAGGTACGCATGGAGAGTGGGTGATAAGGCAGTCGAGAGACAAGGTAATTTATGCTGAAGGAAAAACGGTGATGGAATGGTTGGAGGAACATGGGCTGGTTATGATGAATGGGTGTGTGGAAGGGGATTGGGAAGGGGAGATTACGTTCAAAGGACACGGAGGGGGTCTGTAATAGATTATCTTTTGGAGAGTGAAGGGGCGAAAGAGCATTTAAAAAATATGCTGATAGGAGATATGGTAGAATCAGACCACTTTCCAATAGAGAGAGCGTGGGGATTGGGTAGAGAAGTGGTGAATGTAGAAGGATGAAAGTGGTGAAGGTGGGAATGAAAGTGGAAAGGTAAGGTATGAATGGGATGCAAAGGAGAAAGTAAAATATAGGAGAAGGTTAGATAGTGGCTTGAGAAGAGGTGAACGGAATGGAGGATATGTTAAAAAGGATGAAAGAAAACTTGGTGGAAAGAGAAGGAGGTGTTGGAAGAAAAAATGGGGTAGAGGGGGAGTATTCGATAAAAAATGGTTGGAGGCAAAGAGAAAGGTGAGAAAAATGTTAAGAATTGTGAGGAAAGAGGAAGAGAATGTGAGGGAAAAAAGGTGTGGAAGGAGGAAAGGAGGAGAAGCAAGACAAAAAGAGGAGGGAGAGAGGATATATAAAGGATATATTACTATAAATACAAAGGATGAAGGAGAGAGGGGCAGCGGGGCCAGATGGTGTGTCCGTGTTTGAATGGGTATGGGATAAAAGCATTAACCAGGAGTTTGAATACAGCATGGAAAAGGGAAGATAGTGTGCCGGAAGGATGGTAGGAGGGTGAAATGGTCCCACTATATACGAGGGGAGATAGGGGAAAGGTAGGAAGTTATAGAGGGGGGACTGTGATGAATGAGATATATAGATTTATGTGAGGGTGGTGAATGGGAAATTACAAGAGGAGATGGTAGAGAAGAGGGTGATAGCAAACACGCAGATGGGTTTCGTAAAGGGAAAGAGATAATATAGTGACGTAAAATTACGTGATAAATAAGAAAGTTGTCAAGCTGTATTTAGCGTTTTTTAACTTGAACTCTGCATTCGATACACTGGAACGGGGAAGGCTGTGGAGAATGATAAAAGAAGTAGGATTATCTGAGAGGTTGTCTGAAAGTATAAAGATGCTGTATGATGGAAGAGCGAGGGTGTGCCCGAACGGTTTAGGGGTGAAAGGGAAGTAAGGCAAGAGTGTCTATTGAGTGGTAATTTGTCCAACATATATGTGTCAAATGTGGAGGAAGTGCTAAAAAATGGGCAGTCAGGGGGGTGTTGCTGGGGAATGAAAGAGTGTGGTCGTTGAGATATGTGGATGGCATTGTATGTCTGGCGGGGAGTAGAAGGGAAATTATAGAGATGATAGGCATGGTGGATAGGTATATGAGGAAGAGAGGATTGGTGGTAAATGTGGAAAAAAGAAAGTGATGGTATGCAAGAAGAGAGGGAGAGATAGTAAGAAAGATGCATTTGAGTCCATACCTACATGCTACTGTAAATACTGGCAGTAAATTGATAGCTATAGTGTAAGATTCACATCACCAAAAGTTTCAATGTAAAAAATATTGGTCACAGTTCAAAATTTTGACAATTTTATGATAATTAAATTTTAGGGTATCTAATGAAATTTTGGTCAATTTGATGAAATAATTAAATTTTGTTTTTGATGAAACTTCGAAATTTGGTAAATTTGGCAAAATTTCAAAATTTTTGTCAATTTGATGACATTTCGAAAATTTGGTCAATTTGGTATCTCGAAATTTTGGTCAATTGGATAAAAATTTAATTTGATCAATTTTGGTTCATTTGATATAATTCTGGTTAATTTGTTGAAAAAAATAATTTTGGTGATTTTTATAAACTTTCGAAAATTGCTCAATTTGACGAAATTTTGTCAATTTGATGAAATTTCTGTCAATTTGATCGAATTTCGAAATGTTTTAAAAATTTGACAAAGTCGAAATTTCTGTCAATTTGATAAAATTTTGGTCAATTGGATTCAATTTTTCTGAATTACATGAAATTTCGAAATTCATGTCAATTTGATGACATTTAAATTTGGCGAATTTGATGAAATACTTATCTTTTGGTATATTTGATGAAAGTTTGAAGTTTACGTCAATTTGATGATTTGATGAAATAATTAAATGTTGGTGAATTTGATGAAACTTCCAAATTTGTTCAATTTGATGAAATTTAGAAATTTTTATGAGTGGAAATTTTTGTAAATAGATTAAATTTCTTTGGCCAATTTAACGAAATTTCTGCCAATTTCTTGAAATTTAGATAAATAGTAAATAGAATTTATAGAGAATTAGATTTTATGATAAGCACATAATCACTGATATAATTTTTAACTACGTAACACCAATTATAATTTTTAATTACAACAAATGTCCTAAAAAAGCGGCTGGTTCAAGATGTATGGCTCCATTTCACCCATTATTATAAGGAATCGTAACATTTGAAAGATTACGGAAAACTCACTAAGCCACTAGCCGGCTGTTGATATAAATGAAAATTCGTCTTATGAATATTTGTTTTAGAATGCAACCAGCACAACGCTTGTATTAGATGAAATTGGTAATTGATGTTTTTAATTAGTTGATATCTATTACAACACGCTAAATAAGAAGTAGGTGAGATAAGGCAATATTGAACTAACTAATAGAGATATTAAGTGCGATGAAGACATTTATTCAGTTATTGAAACCCCTATCAAATTTAGATATTTTGGTGAGTTAATGAAATTTCGAAATTTTTGTCAATTTGATTAAATATCGCAATTATTGTCAATTTGGCGAAATTTTAAGACTTCTGTTGATTTGATGAATGAATGTTTTTGCCAAATAGATGATCCTGGTCAATTTCATAGGAATTCAAAAATTGGGCTAATTTTTGAATCCCTATGAAAGTTTTGGTCAATTTAGTAAATTTTCAAAATTTTGGATACTTCGATGAAATTTAGGTAAATTTGATGAAATTTCTAAATTTTAGTCAATAACATAGGAAAATACTCTTTTTTGAAGAGAAGTGTCTGTATGTCTATGCACAATGTAAACACACACACATGTGCCTGAGGAGATGCTAAACTCCGAAACGAGCGCAATATTCAGATAATAAAAATCAATAAAAAGAGCAGACATACAAAACTTCCTCTAGGCAGATCAGCTATTGAAATATAACCATCCAAGCGACACAATAAAAACCCTTATAAATATATAAAAAGAAGCAACAAAAACTAGAAAATCAAAGAACACAGAAATATATAAAAATAAAATTAATGAAAACATAATAAACGAAAAGATAAATAAACGAAAAGATAAGACCACTTAAAATGGTATAAATATCGGATGAACGTAACAGCAGTAGAAATAAGGATAAATGATTAAATAAACATGGAAACAGTGACAGGAAACATACAACATAAATTTGACAGATATAAAAAAAGTATATAACGGAACAGGTTGTCTACTAAGACCACTTAAAGTGGTATAAATATCGGATGAACGTAACAGCAGTAGAAATAAGAATAAATGATAAACATGGAAACAGTGACAGAAAACATACAACATAAATTTGACAGGGCAGCACAGCACGCGGTAAGTGAAATTAGTGTATCCAATAAAATTAAATAAAAAAAGTATATAATGGAACAGGTAACAAAATATTTGATGTAATTGGAGTGATCAAAAATTTGATGCTAGGACCTGAGATAAAAAAAACCATCAAATAAATATATAATTATTATTTACTTACTTGTATTCCATAATGCTGACACATAATGTCTTGCTTCCATAATTAAATAATGTAAAGATAACGTGTCCTCTCGTTTTATAGATATGGAGCATGCCACTGAGTTTAAACGTCTTGAGAGATCTATAGGTGACATAAAATTATTACCCGTATCAATATTCTTATATGTAGGCTGTTTCTGGCATATTTGTGGATAAACTGGTTCTATTGCAATACTAAAATACATAAAATGAACGAGTGGTAAACAATTTTTTTTAACTCTATGGCTTGAAATCTGTCTACGATTTAAGGATGACTGTCATTTCTTAAATAAAAATGTTTTGTTACAAATCAATTTAATCAAAGCAAGAAGATCGTTCTACCAACGGTTTTTAGGAAACAATAACGTCGACAATGCAAAAAGTGGTAAGTAAAGAGTTAAAAGTACCTATGAGAAAGAGTTAATGAAGCAGTTGGAAACAGTTACTTGACACAATTGAAGAGAATATATGGGGACTCCCATAGAAAAATTTTTCAAACAAATTGCGGCATCATGACAACTTCATTTTGTGGTAAATATGGAAAGAATGTTAGCTCAAAAATCTGTTCTATACGGTGTAGTAGTAAATCGTGTTTCAAATGGTTTCCCAAGAATTGTAGCAATCTTTCTGACGCAGAAATGATTAATTATGGAAAAGAGAATTGTAAAAAAGAATGGAACTGTTAGGAGTGTACAATGGAATACAATACTGGTGATAAGTCTGACTCGCTAAAGGATGTGATGACTGAATTACTGGCTATGCGAAAGAATATCAACAAGGTTTGGGAAAAAATCACAAGATATGAGGAATATTATAGGGAACTTTCTGAAAAGTGCAAAAATCAAGAAAATTGCATGAATAAGCTTAACAATGAGTTAACTGTTAAAGTAAAACTATCGCCCTTAAAAGAAAATCATAGTAAAAAACTGAGGCAAAGTCCTTATCCATAATGGATGTAATCAAACAAGTAGAGGGACGTAAAAGACGTGAGACAAACATAGTTATATCAATGCCTCGGAACATGACAACACTGAACTTATGTCTCAAACCGAGGGTCTATTACAATTAACTGATACACTCTGGATACACCAAGTCTAAGAGTCTATCGATTAGGTAGGAATACAATTCCCGGCAAAACAATTCCCGGATTTGAAAAAAATGTGAGAAATGTTTCAAACATTGCATTTGATGTTGCATGTGAGTAAAGATCATTCCAGCTACCATTGCAAATAGGGCTTTTAATCTTTTCGCAGTTCTTTGCTGTGTATTTTCGCCTTTCTAATCATTGATTTTCTTGATTTATGGATATATTCAGAGTTTGTGGTTTGTGGTCACTGATACGGTAATCCAGAACATCGTTTCCCCAATAGCCTTCGAAATTTTCGAAGATGTTGTCGATACAAATTTGTGCATTTTGGTAAAAGCTTGTTGGCTTTTCGATTGTCGGATGGAACCTAAAGCTGCACATTGTGTTTATTAGATTTGTACTGGTTTGCGTGCGTTTGATCAGGTCAATGTTGTAGCCTCCACATAAAATTACTTTTGTATCCGGTTGAAGCTTCTGGATTATTTTCTCAAGTAAGTTTTCTATTATATTAAAAAATGTTTGGCAGTCACCACTGGGGGATCTGTAAATAGTTAGGATGTCTGTGTTTAGGCCTAATAGTAGAATTCCTGTTGTTTCACATTGCTTTTCAATAAATTCATCCTTTTAGAAATTTAGTTCAAGTGCTGTAATGTAATGTTATTCTCCGCAAATATGCACACACCATTGCGCCATCTTTGACAATCGTTAGAAATCTCCGTTAGCAGCGCAGCGAGAGCTTATCACATTAGTAGCTGTCAACGTCAATTTAAACGAAAGTATTGCTTTTTATTATAAGTTATTCTTTTCTTTTCATTTATTTCTTGCTTATATTATATTTTACTGTTTATTAAATCATTTTTCGCCATATATAAGTTTCATTTCAATAGAAATGAACGATGCAGAACATGCAATATTCGAATGTGAGGAATGAGGAAGCAGTAGAAACGATTTGGAAGAAAAACTGGGCATAAGAATAAAACAAGGCAATTTGGTACCGATATTGCTGACGCTCAAGAAGTACTGGATACAAATCACCGTCAAGTGTACGTATGTTATCAAAAGTAAGGTAGAAGACTACGTATAACAAGTAAAGTATAAAATGAACATGAATAAAACCTAAATGATTCTGAATGAATCATAGACCTCACAAGTTGGACATGACAGAAACTTGACAAAAACACCACTCCGACACCCCGAAAGAAATGCCGTTGAAGCCACATAGTGCTCGGTTTGGTGGATGGTACTGCATTTAGAAAGGCAGTTAAGTGTAGTTATGTCCCACAGTTCTGCGTTCTAAAGTCTGCGTTCTAAAGCATATCTAGTCATCTATAAAAGTCAGCGTAAAAGCATTTACTTTTTTTAACCAAACACGTAGAAATTACATAGTATATTGTTTTGAGTATGTTCCCTCTAAAACAACTCTCGGCGTACGCATCATCAATTCGTATGAAATTCAATTTTATTACCTTGCATCTGCTTGTAGAAATATACCCATATTTTCGCAATTAGCTGATGATCCCATAACGCAAACAACTTCTCCATAATCCTGCATAATACGTAACATTTCTCTTGTACTTGTTGCAGTACAGTCCGTAAAAAGAGATACCAATAATGGAACATTGTCGATTAGTTCAATGTGTGGTCGAATCTTGTCAATGCCGCGAGGTAGTTTTGCCTAGGAACAACATTAATATCAATCCAAACATAAAGAGTGTCCTAGCAAAAACGTGAATTTTGAATCGCGAACGAATTTTCTATCTTAAATATCTAGTTTCCTATGAAAATTAAAAAAAAAATTAAACTTGAGGAACAAATGTACGACTAAGGGACCGCAATTTTACCAATGTGAACACTTGAATTTACTAAACCATCGTGGCGCGTCGATGCAGGAGCCCTGCGTATTAACACACAATTATAATGGTATCAAATGGCAGCAGTTAAAGTTGAAGAAAGCACATCTGAGAAAGTGGTTCAGGCATGGATGTGTCTTGTCACCGCCCCTCTTCAACATATATTCGGAGATCGTGTGTAAGGAAGCACTTGAAGAAGTAGGAGATGGTATTAAAATCAATGGCAAGTTAATTAACATTATTCGGTTCGCGGACGATACGGTCATATTGGCAAGTAGCTTACCAACCCTACAGAATATTACAGATCGCATTGTTGATCATAGCGCGCAATTCGGTTTGTACATGAATGCCGAGAAAACTAAAGTGGTCGTGTTCTCTAAAACATGGAAAAGAGCTACCATACGAATCAATAATATGATTATAGAACAAGTGCCTTCCTTAACATATCTTGGGATCTTTGTTAATGAAGGGGTCGACCCCAAAAAAGAAATTCTATGACGGACAGAACAAGCCAGGAATTCATTCATAGCGATGAAACATCTGTTCACGACTAAAGACTTTAATCTGCAAATACGTATTATGTAAGCTGCGATGTTATATATTTCTTGACCTTCTGTATGGGGTAGAGAGTTCGACGCTCAGCTCATTGTTGGATAATCGGATAGAGGCATTCGAAATGTCCCTGTATCGGTGAATGCTAAAAATATCATGGGTGAAACGGAAAACCAATGAAGAAGTACTCAGGAGGATGGGAAAGAACAAAGAACTGTTAAGAAACATACAGAAGCGGAAACTTTAATACATCGGGCATATCATGAGACGAGCGATACGAAATTCTCCGACTCATCATAGAAAGATTGAGAGAAAAAAGGTCGGTAGGGAGAAGATAGAGCTCCTGGTTAAAGGATTTAAGGCCTAAGTCCCTTGCTTCATTGGTAAATACATTAATGGTTCATCTCAATTTGTAAAAGGTGTTAATTCGTCCAAATGCATAACACAAAGCTGATACAATACATTATACCATATGTGTGCAGTGAATAATTCAAAATATAACATCTTTATATATGCAAACTTACATTCAATCAACGTTGAAATAGAAAATTTTAAGAATTGGTCGACGAGGTATTCATAGAGTAATGATATGAGTATTGGATTGGTAGTTCGATACAATGAGATCTTGCGCCTATATTTGGAATAAGAAAAGGTGTTGATAACAGCTATAACCCTATTCTGGAAACACGTGTCCACCTTGCCTCAATTTTTACAATTAATTCTTATAATATTCTTTTCATCACAGGTAAATACTACTTACATTCTTCATTAAAAATAATTAAATTCCAGTTGTAATGCAATTAAAAAAAATAAACTTACTCTATTGCTCATGTCAAAATTAACTGGTGCGCTATGCTCTGTACTATCGGTCAAACAGCTCAATGATTGCCAATCGTGTTGTTCTTTTATTAACTCCACATCCTGATCACCCGTATCATGATCTTGCCGATCACTACTATCCGTTGTTGCGGTAACAACACCCATATTTTGACCATTCGATGAATCGAAATTCTCTTGCGAATTTTCATGATCTTCGACTAAATAACACTGTTCGGGATTATCTGTGTCAAATTTGACTACTGTATGTTCAACGTTGATGGCACTCGGTGCTGAAAAGCTCATTGTACGAGACGATTCCAAATTGCTGGAATAATATTCAATTTTTAATGAATCCAGAAAGCACATTGTGAAGTATAAAGTGAACAAATTTAACTAAACTATATGAATCTATTAATGAAGAATATAGATAATATTACTTTGAAGCCGTATAGCTACTGATGTAATTAGGTGTGTTAATTATTTTGAAAACTGCTTATAGACGTTTTAAGAGGATCAAATTGGCTTAAAAAAGAGGAGGTAATGGTAGATGCATTTCTGGCATCGGTGGAAACCTTCTTCAATACCCTCTGCTTTTTTACATAGCATTAGTGCGTTGGTTTGCGAGACCAGCGCTTATGCGACACCACCTGGCTGTTTAAATCAATTTGAATTGTTTTATATTATATGTGTACGTAGCACTGAATGCCTATGTTATTCTACAATGTTTGATATTAAATACAATTTTTAAGAAATAACCAACAATCAGATAAACTATCAGGGTAGTTGTGTTTTTAGGGACATACGACAATTTAAACAACCCTATCCATCCCTTTCTTTAGGTAATTTGAACCTCTTAAAACGTCTATCAGGAGTTTTCGAAATAATTAACAGACCTAATATATGAATCTTGTCAATAACTACACTAATAAGAAATGCAATTTAACACAATAATTTAATCATTATAAAATATCTAATTCTAATTAATAAATAAAACATATTTGTGTAGTCAAATCGACTTTATTTTTTCTTCCACTTTTGTCAGTTACGTGACATCTTCAGATGTATAATATTAACTACAAATAGGATAACAAATGGAAGAAATTATACATATATCAATAACACTAAGCGACAAACAAGAGAGAACATGTGAACAGTTACTTATGAATTTTTATCATACTAAGGTTATAAATAATATAGAGACTACATCTAATATAATATTACTACAATTATATAGTAATGAAATGCTAGTTTTAACTTACAATTATTTGATTATTCAACATATATGGGTGTGTTATACTTTGATTATGTTTATTTTTTAAAGATAAACAAAAAACAGCTGTGTGATGTATTACTTGCTGGATATTATGTGCGGTAGAGCGCTCTATTGGTTCGCAGTTGTATTTATAGGTAGTTAATTGAAATACTCAAAGCATGAATATTTTATTTAATGAAAGGTGCTAATTAGAAAATGATGTGTAACAAATATGAGAGAACATGTTAGAAAAAATTGCCGATGAACCGCTGGTGGATGGCCATTTCTGTTATCAGGTATCAAGCTTTATCAACACCCATTATTTACAGCACGTCATTGTATGTGTGTAAGTGAATACACACTAATATCATCGGTTATAAATTATTATATTAAATCTTCTATATATGTTACAACATTGATGGTCGACGTATGCGATGTGTTTTT
>WYDF02275674.1:0-17621 GCA_009867245.2 Adranes taylori | reverse complement strand
CCTAAGTGGATTCAGAGAAGATGTCTCTGGTTTCCCTTAGGCCGGGTTAATGCTCGTGTTTGAAACCACGAACAAAGGCACGAACAAAGGTGACACTAATCAATACAAGAATATTTAATATTCCGCTAGATAAATACAATGAATTAATTGTTCTCCTTATAACATTTATTACTTTCTTGTGCCGTAGTATTTATCATTTTTGTTTATTGCCCTAGATATGTCTTTATTTAGTTCTCTGAATTTGTCATTCGTGTCCTATTTATCTGAAAGATATTTTTGTTTTTTCTAATAATTTCCTGAAGAAACTACTAAAAAAAATTAAATTAAAACAAAAGGATATATACTAAAAAAGTATTCACTAGACATTCCAAACTAAACATGAGGATAAGTAATGTCTGAATAATTATCTGAATAATATCTGAATGTACTTATTCAGATATTTCTTATCCTCATGTTTAGTTTGGCATATCTAGTGGTTTCATAGATACTTTTTTAGTAGATTTCCTTTTGTTTTTATTTAATCTTTTTTAGTAGTATCTTCAGGAAATTATTAGTTTTCATTTGTTAGTTCCTGACATAGTTTATAATATTTTATTATATCTCATTATTGATTTTAATTCGCGCTCTATTTTTGAACTGACATTTCTCTATTTGGGCCTAATTATAATGTAAGAAACTTTAGAAATTCTTCCTTCCCATAAAAATAAAATAAAACAATATAAAATGAAGCGAGCTAAGATATTATGAATTTTGATATATGTCTGAATAATTGTCGTGGATTTTCATATGGATTTTGAAGCTGGTGTTGTTGCGACGTCTGCGGAAAGTGCACAGTGTGTTGACATTAGTCACTGTCGCCGAACAGATCATCAGATTGGCTCGGTGGAGGATTGGGTAATGGTTTTGCCACAGACGGCTCGGTGTCGACCAACTATCGTGGTGTTCTCGGACAACGTTGCTTGATTAGTCTCTCCGATGTGGTATCACGGCTTCCTCTATGGGCAAGAAAAGCTTTACGTAGGTCGTGCCTCTTGTTCTGCTGGAGTCCTCCTCGTCTCCCTCTTGATGTCGTAAATGCACGGACTGGATAATAAAATATATAAATGAGCGAATAGAATTTAAAATTTAAGAAAATATGAAGGATCGAAAGATTACTGGCGAAAAATCTATTCGCGTAAGTCTTCTTTATCTGATAATTTTTTTATTGTAACAATTTATTGTTGAAGAGGTGAATTTAATTTAATTTAGTTCCACGCATATATAACTGATTTTTACTAGTGCTGCTTAAGTTTGTAGCGAGAATAAATTTGTAACGTATTAGAGTGATATTACTGATAACATGAAATTAGAGGTCCTTCGCGTCCGGTTTGGGCGGCAGCAGTTTTGGTTTTTACCAGCGGTGACTAGGCTGGCCTTAGCAAAAATTTCTGCTAAAATCTTGTAGAAGAGAGGATTTTTCTCGAATAAGCGATCTTCTTTTGACCGTTGCGAATTATAAGACATAATTTATTATAACATCCCTGTCAAGAGTTTACGATTCTATACCTCTAGTATAGGGAGCTCACCAATCAAATTTTACATGCAAATGAGCGACGAGGTGCATTTTCCTTTCCACTACGGATGAAATCCAATCAAACGGTCAACGGTGGCAACTCTTGAGTGGAGAGTATTTTGCTTTGAAAGACTTACAAACAAAGAATAATCTGCTCAGCCTAAGGTAACGCCCAAAGTTCATTGTACTCATTAAAAATTGTTCTTGAAAAATACGATATATCGAATACATTAGCAGATGAAGCCACGCAAAGTTCAATAAACTCATAAAAACAGTTCGTAAGCATCTTCTCGCCGGAGCAATGAACGTAGGTTCAACTATCTTATTGAGAGGCATTTATTCTAAGACAAAAATTCACCAAAAGCCATTTTTTATAATAAAAAAATGGGCCCTACAAACGAAGCGGCATAAAAGAGAAGAAACATATGGTTCTCTCTTGATTTGTACGGTTTTGCTCATTTCTTACTTGGTGCAGAGCACAAAAAAATGCAAAAAACGTCTGCTTAAAACCAGAGACTATAAATTGCTTTAATCCTTTCTGACAGATATTCTCGGTCGACTTGAACAAACAGCAAAAAAGAAAGCCATCAAAAATGCGCACAATGTATATTCTTCACTTCTCTTTCTCAGCTGAGTCTCTCTCTCTCTCTCTGTCTCTCTCTCTCTGTCTCTCTCTCTCTAGCACATAAGAATGTGAAACGTTGTTGGTTTTGCTACGGCTTGACCCCAAATCCGGCGTTCTTCCACATGTGCAAGAAGGAGGTGAATGTTGTTTAACTGGAGGATTTGGTCGACGATTCTAAACGTAGAGTTTGCTAACTCCATGTATAAAAAACTTGGTATTATACCTCGAAGCTCTATTCTTCGTTCCAATTGTTTTAATAAAATAGCAATTTATTATATAGCAATATTATATATAGCAATATTATAATTATAATTAAAATAGCAATATTATAATTTTACTATAAATATTTCACCAGCTTCTTAGCTCCTACCCAGCACGTACTACTGGTATAATTTAGTATTTATTATATAGGAATCTTGACAATATTATTTTCAGTAGAGCTAGTGAATCTATCGACCATTTTCCATATTCAGTTTGTTTAGACTCTAATTCTTACAAATTCAATGATCTAGAATTTCATGAATATAGATTCAACTTTCATCTAGCAGATTATCCTAGGATGAACTACTCTCTATCAAATATCAATTGGAACTTATTAGACTTAAATGAGGCTGATTTAGAAAGGGCGGTTAACACATTCTACGACTAATATTCTCAGCAATAACAGTTTGAGTAAAGCCTAGTTACATTGATTTTCGACTGAATTGATACAATTTATTACTGAGAAAAAGAAGGCGTATAAATAATTCAAAACTACTCACTGCATGGATGACTATTTACAGTTTGCTAATTTAAATGACCAACATTAATACTAAGTTATATTCAATGCCGAAAAGCTCCTTTAAACTTGTTAAGGATAAACTGAGAGCAAATAATATTCGCAGTTGCATGTATTTATAGAATGTAAAAGCAAATAGATCCTAAAGTTATTTACGAAATATTTTGGCGAAGTATGCTCAAACAAGTACGTAGAGGAATTAACTATCCAGTTATTATAACAAATAAATCTATATAATAAAATATAAGATGCTGTTCGTTGCTAACCGCAACACTTGAGAACAGCTGATCGATTGGGCTAATTTCCTTTTTACAGTGTTTCTCATAGACCGAATAAGTTTCTATGAAAATAAAAATTAGAAAAGTTGCCCGGAATGTTGAAACATTTGGGAAAAATTGAAATCCTACATAATAGAATGCTGTTCGTTGGTAACCGCATCACTTGAGAACGGTTGTATCGATTTGGCTAATTTCTTCTTAAACATGTTCCTACCAGTCCGAGTTGCCCGGAAAATTGGAGAAAAACTGAAAGTACTTTTTTACGATAACTCACGATTCGAACGATGGATATGCGTAAATTCGCGCCATAGGCGCAACCGCAGGCCGCGGCAATGCAGAAAGCACAGAGTTGTCTGCGCCGTCGGACGCGGCTGTGTAGACAGCATAGCCGTCCGCGGCATAAACGCGACCATAGGCCACGGTAATGCAGACAAGAGAGCTGTCCGCGCCGTAATACTATTTTACCGTCTATATAATAGAAGTACCTTTTTATCATAACTCACGATTCAAATGATGGAAATGCCTAATTTCGTATATTTCGTCTATTTTGCTTAATTAGCGTAATTTCTGATATGCGAATGATGGATATGCGGAATGCAGGGTGCGGGAATGCAGACAGCAGAGCTGTCCGCGAGGTAAGATAGCAGAGGACCAGGTGGGGGGCTAAACAACGTTTGTCGGGGCCGCTAGTTATTAACGAAATTGAAAAATCGTCTACTGAAAGGACATTATCGAAATGTCTGGTAGCAATCACTAATATCAGAAATATTAGATTCTTTAGTTTCTGATTTCTTAATATGGAAATGTGATCCCTTAATAATTAAAGAACAATATGGGTTCTTTCCAAAGAGCTCCATTGTAACCAATCTTGTTCCTACATATTCAGCGCTTTTGGGAGGGACATGGAGGTCGAAGCTATCCACATGAACTTCTTAAAAGCATTTGATAATGTGAATCGTGAATTATTATTGTCAAAACTAAGTAGCTCTTGTTTTCATTCTAATCTTGTAACATGGTTTGAAAGTTTTTTGAAGAAAGTGTAAAGGTGAATAATTTTATTTTTCGAATATATAGATAGATGCCTTATGTCCTGTCTGACGTATTCTAACATAGCCATTGCTCACCTTTACTCTTTAATATTTTTGTCAATGAAATCAGCATTTGACTTAAAAAGATTTGATATTTAAAGTTTGCAGTGAATTAAAGATATTTGGGTCTGTCAAATTTGATGATAACCAGAGCTGGATCATTTTACAATCCGAACTAGATTATTTTGGTCAGTGGCCTAAAAACAACGGTCTTAAAGTGTTTTAGTACACGTATTCCTCGAATGCCAATTTTTTCAAAATAATTTTTGGTATGTGTATACTCATAACAGCTAAGGTTGTAGTAATCACTGTTATAAATATTAATATTTAGCAATTATTGCGATCATTTAATGTTTATAAATTCAGTCTTATAGGCTTCACAAAGTTTGTTATTTAACATCTTAAACTATGTTCTAACATCATTCCTATTCTTTATATGCGTATATTTATAACAATTAAGGTTGTTGTTGATCACTGTTATTTATATTTTGAAACGTCATTGATCTGATATATTCAATAAGTTTGTCTGCTTGTTATCGTATATATTTGTTGTTGTTTCTTGAATTCTGATGTTCATGCAATCATTGTGATCACTGTTTTTAGTCCTGATGATGGTGTCGAAAGCTACAAACCGAAACTTCGACAAGATAATGTCAAAATTGAGTTAAAATAAATTTCATTATTGTCCAAATCCGAAGAATTTTTATTTATCGTTAAAATTAAAGGAAGGCGACTATTATCAGACATTTACCGCAAGCCATGGATGGTTTAAAAATTTTAGGTTACGATCGAATTTATACATAATATAAATATAAGTGGAGAGGCAGCCAGTGCTGACTATAAAGCTGCTAAAGATATTGTTATGAAATTTGATGACTGGTTAAAAGAAGAGATTTATTTATGTGGAGGAAATCGGAACTGGAAAAAGATGCCTGAACGTAGGTACATTCATAAGGAAGCAAAGTCCATGCGAGGGGTTAAGGCATTTAAGGATAGAATAACAATTTTATTAGGTGGATATATTACTGGTGAAGTGAAACGTTTGTCATTTATCGATGGAAAAATCTAAGAGCTTTTAAAAGATTAAATACCAATATGTTACCAGTGCTCAAACAAAAAGGCTTGCATGACACAATTAATTTTTGAGGACTGGTATATGAAAGTGTTTTTTCCTGAAGTTAAAGAATATTGTAATCACTAAGATATTCTCTTATCATTCCTATCCTCTTATCATCCCTTGCGCTATTTCAATTCTCTCTAGTTCCTTCCTCCCATGATCTCACTCTTCATGAAGATGGTTGTAAGAAATTGGGGAGATCTGAAGTTTCACTCATATATGAAGTGTATCATGCAATTGTTAGATCTATGATGGAAAATGCGTCACTTGTGTAATCATCGTTTTTTAAAAAGTAGGACGAAGTATTAGAGAAAATTCAAAACAACCTTTTAAGATTCTGCTCATTTAAATTAGGAATTTATATTGCCGGTTACAGATGTGACTACATAAGGACTGTACTTAATCTAGATATCGTTAAAAAAGCGTATGTCTCATTTATTTTCAAGGATAATGCATTTATATATATATATATACTCCGTTTTATTTATTTTTTAACATATAATCTTTTACCTTTTTTTTTAATTGAGGTTTAGAAATGCATTTAGGCAGACCTCATGCTGGCTTACGCGCTTAAAGTGCATGAAGTATTGGGAGACACACCCCAGGTTAAGCCGGATCATATCCCATAAAACCTTTCCTCTACGACTCTACCAAGCCCCTGGTACCACATATGCATTTCATCGGGAGAGTGGAGTGATGTTGAAGTCGCTTACGTATAGCACAATTTTTCCTCAGCGCCTTTTGAGGATGCATCCCACCTCCGTTGCCACTCAGACATCCCACTGCATCCCACTTTCTACATTTTTCGTATGCCTCGCAGCTTTCTAAGGCTGCTATGTCCATCGGCGGCAAGTGCCCGCAATTGTTTGCAGTGCTATTGTTGACACCGTCTTGTATGCTGATATTATAGGCAGCATTCCAATTCTTTGCGCTCTTTCAAACAACGTTGTGACATTTTTCCTTTCGGATGCTTCTATTGCCCTTATGGTAGCTGCATACATCAGAACCGACTTTATTACGCTATACAATAGTTTCCGTCTCGGTTTTTTCGGGCCTCCTATCCTAGGCATGAACCGCCTGATTTACGCCTCTATTATAACCGCCCTGTCTGTAACATCCCGTATATGCTGTGAGTAGCTAAGTCCTCTGTCAATCGTGACACCAAGGAAGTTAGCATTAGTGACAGTATTTAGTTATTGTTGTCCTGCCATAATTGATATCTGGTCTGTAGATCGTCTGCCTATCAGTGGAATTACCTTGGTCCTTGGTATAGCCTTGTTAGCGCAACCCTTAAGTTTATATTAATTTCTTCAGCTGTCTTGGCGATAACTATCAATGCAGTATCATCAGCATACCCCACCACTCTGACTCCCAATGGCCTATTTCGTTCTAATAGCCCATTGTAAATTAGGTTCCAGAGTGTGGGTCTGTTTCATAGATTATCCTGTTGTTACTTTTAGCAGGTATCTCGGAAAGTTCATTACTTCCAGTGCCTGCAGGACTTTCTCCCAGGAGGCGCTATTGAAGCCATTTTTGATGTCAAGTGTGACTAAAACACGCATATTTCTAATACGCCTTGTTCCAGCCGTTGCTTTTCTCGCGAGCTTGTCTACGAGCTGGAAAGCATTAATCGTACTATTACCCATACGGAAACCAAATTGGCGTTCGCTGAGCAATTTTTGATCGTTGATGTGTCTTTCGAGTCTGTTCAGTATCCTGCGCTCATACAGCTTCCCCACCGTACAGAAGACACATAGTGGTCTGTATATTGTCGAGTCAGCTTCATATCCAGTATTTTTCTTGATTACCACAAGTTTCCCTTGCTTCCAGTTTGGTTGCCATTTTGCTGTGCGCATAATTTTATTGAATGCCTCCGTCAATATTTCTGATCTTTCCGCTGCTAATAATTTAGTTATTATGTCAGAGATATTATCTAGCCCGAGTGCTTTTCCACCTTCCATAGCTTTTCCTGCTATAGGAATTTCTGCCACTTCAATCAGTGGTATTGATTCTATGTTCAATTGTGTGTCCTCCGATTTTGGTGTATTAGGCCTGTACTGAGGAAATAGGGGACCAACTATCGTTTCCATCTCCTTCCGCGTCTTGATCGTTGCTGGTCTCTATCCCAGTTTATCCCTATCTATTTTGTATCCATTATCCCTGGTCTACATCATGCTGCAACTTACTCCAGCATCTCTCTTTACTTTGAATTTATAGAGAGTACTTAAAAGCCTGCTCTTCCACTATCGCAGATTTTGTTACATTATTCGCCGCCATTTTCTTGCTCGTGGTTCTTTGGGTCTGTACCGGTTGGTGAGTGAGAGAGATTTCTCTCGACAGCTGCACCCGTCTCCTTTTCTATGAACTCATGGTTACTACTATTGGTTGAGCACCTCTTGGCAAAGTGACCCGTCTGAAGGCATGTTATGCACTTTTCTGTGTTGCGCCTCGGTCTGATTCTACACCTTTTATTTTCCAAGCCAACTTTTGTTTTCTCTGATTTCAGCAACTTTTCGGCATCTTGATGGTGGCTACTTTAGCTGTTCTCGTTTTTCTCTTGTCAGGCATCATACGTAAGACTTTAATATCAGTGTCATTATCCTCCAGGATATTACTTATTGCCATGTTGACATCTTCTTCGTTGGCAGTTTCATCAATATCACGGAATGCAACATGTGTTTCAGCTCTCGTTGAATAATCGTACCTAGATTGGCCATTGCTTTTTCTAGTATGTTTTTGACGTGTAGGAGATTTTCCTCTTCTCATCTTGGCATTGCATTTGTTGCGCTTTGATTAAGAAAGCTTTTGGTCGTACCTTGGCTCCCGTCCATTTTTTAAATTTGGGAATGTTCTTCTGTCTTATTTGGCCAAGTCCCTTTCTAGTCACACTGGCTGACGTACGCGCTGATTGATTCAGATCCCGCTTTTTGAATGGCTGGTCGCTATTAGGAGCTGCAAGTATTATGTCCTCACTTACTGCAATTTTTGATATGTTGCCGTCGTGATTTATATTTGTACTATCTTTTCTCTCTGTTGCAGCATTGTTGTTTTCTAGTACATATATTCTGATCTACACGTGTGTGTATTCAAACGTCCATTCTATCATGCGTCTGACTAATTCTCAATTAGTTCTCTTCCTGCTGCAATTTTAGCTATCGCTAGATACTTTATTCCTCTATTTTCTATTTCCTGTCAAAGATTTAGCAGCGATTCGTATTGTGTATTCCGGGTGGGCTTCTCGTAATGTTTTTCTTTGGTAACTAAATAGAAAATATGGTTTCTTGGTGTCACTTTCACACTTCCGTACAGTCATTTGCATTCTCCATAACAAGTCCCCAGCTTTCGGTCTAGCAGACGTTAGTTCAGTAGTTCTCTCATGGCGCAGTTTGAATTGCGCCGCGATAACTCTGCTCATTTTTAAAATCGCTGACACACAATATGCCAATGCATACTCTACTGCTGCGTCGAAGGGATCTCCAGTCTCTATAATTGTTTTCTTGACTTTTTTGTTTTGCCATGTGCCTCTGACAGCTTTCTTGCAATACTCTATATTTCTTTTTTTTGTTTTTTCTAATGTATTCAGTTCTTTGCAAATTTTCATCTTCAGGAACAAACTCTTCCTGAAGTTTGTTCCTATCTCTCGTATATTCGCATTCCTTTTGTTTTAGTGCAGCTTTTACTTCCTATATTTCTAGTAGGTCTAGTTTGTGCTCGGTCTCTTCCAGCTCTTTTTCAGGTCTGGATGTCTTTTCTTCAGCTTCCCTTAATTTCTATCGTTCTATGATGGAAGGGTTGCTATAAATATTTACCATGAGATTCTTTATTTCCGACGATATTTTCTTTATATCAATCCTAGTGTTTTGACTTCCACTAGTCATTTTAAACAGCTTCTTGACAGCGTCGTTTAGTTTATCGAATGCTCTCTTTTATTACTTTTTTATTTGGTTGGTCTGCTGGAGACGTTCTTTTCCCCTTAGATATTTTATTTTCTGTGCTATTATCCTCATCTTCTGTAGCAGAGGTAGATGCTATTCTCGAGTTACGGCTTTCATCTTACCTTTCCCGTCGCGGTAAGATGGGAAAGGTACCAAAAACCCTTTCTTGGCAAACGGATTTGCGGCTAAGGCTTCTTTGTAACTTGTCGCTTCCTTGCTGATTTGGATCATTTCGTCTTCTTTGGTTTCTTTTTCGTTGTTTGTTTTTTGGGTGTTTGTTTGGTTTTTGTATCTGAGCCAGGGTTCTCTTCTTCTTTTTCTAATTCTTGTGTGTTTGATCTTGTGTGTTTGATCCTAGTTTATATTGTGTTGTGCTTTTGTATTTCTTGAGTGTAATGTGCTTGTGTGGATGTGGCGTAATAGCTCGTGTGTATGTTTGTGGGGTTTTCTTTCGGCTCCCCATATCCATTGTCTCCCCACTGTTCCCTTCTCCGGTTCACTTGTGGCCTAAGCAGAGCTCCCCGTTCACGTCTGCTGGATCCCAATCCGGTCACCAACCGGCACAACAAACGAGGACGCATTTTTTTCACCGGTTTATAGGACAGCCTCACCTATGGGTTGTAAGGATTTTGGGCCCCTGGTCTATCCGGCGGCCCGGGTACACGCCAACCCGGCTTTAGGCTGTACCCTCATATGGCTTCTCAGAAGATCCTGAATGCGTTCTCAGTGGAATATGTGCCATATTCTATGGTTTGTGTGGCTTTGGTGTAGAGTTTTGTGGCGTTTGGTGACATGCGTATGACTTTGAATGATATTGTGTAATGATACGCTGTGAAGCAACGGAAATCTTTTACCTTTGTTTTGTATAAACATCCTTAATTTATTTCAACTTTAAGCTTAAATCTGAACTTATCAAATATGTATATCACATATACTTTATATTATACTTTATATTACACATATTCTTTATATTGTAGAATTTTTGTAAATGGAGAAACCGTTACTAAGTATCTGTTTATTTTCTGTAGTATTTTCTGTCAGCACGTTACATTGGAAATTATTTATTTAGTATATTTTACAACTAAAGTTTCTGTTTACGATAATCGACAATTTTATACTTGATTGCTTCCGCATCTAATGAATTCTGGAACGATATCAGTAAAGCTAATAAATGACGTTTCCTGCTTTTAGAAACAGCGGGAATATGAAGAAGTAGACATGCCTTTACGGACCAAATCTTCCAGTGGGATTCAGTCAGTATATAGAAGTCGTTGCTTTTCCAAAATTCAATTAAAATATCGTAATAAGATGGCATCGGGTTTAGAACTTCCTTCCGTGCGTATATAATGTCGTGAAATTTACGATGAAATCGTTAAACTGTGAGAGCTGTAATTAACTTTATTTACGATGAGTTATGAACTTCTTATAATAGACAGCTGGAAATATATTAGATATTAGATAGTCCTCTATAATATAAACGTAAAAGAAATTACTTATTAACCACTTTATATCTGCCTTGCATACAATTTGATAGTTAATTTACTTTTGCAATTAAAACTGTCCCCAAGCTCATTGGTTTATAATCAGAAATATTAATGAAGATATGTAAGCAGTATTTACTTTTTCGTAGTAAGACGAATTTTAAGTAAGTAGGTATTAATATCGAAAATTGTAATGAAAAGGGTATTTTAAGAATTGGTTGTAAAAATTGAGACATGGCGGACACGTGTTTCTAGTATAGGATTATAGCTGTTATCAACACCTTTTCTTATTCCAAATATAGGCGTAAGATCTCATTGAATCGAAGTATGAATCCGATACTTAACCATATAACAAAGTGATGTTACTTTAAATATAAAACTGTCTATATGCCGTGATTGAATAAAATAAACATATCTATCTGGCAACCTTACAACCAAAAAGATTGCATCCGTCTATAATAATACGTAAAACTTAAAACGCGTCATCGTGAATAAAAAATAAGTAAACAATATTCCAATGTTTATGCTGTACCATATTTTAAATAAAGGATTATTTAATGCTAAATACATTTATAGATAAATAATAAGAATGTTATTAAATATATCATGTATAATTAGCATACCATAATTATTATACCACTTATTGCTACATCATTAGATATACCGTTTATTATTATTTATTGTATGTATTTTGAACGAGTTGTATTTACTTTGATATTTCCTTAACCTATCTCCTATTTACAAATGCATATAATATTGACTTATGTAAACAAGAGTTAGTATTAGGTAAACAAGAGTTAGTATTAGATGCTCAGGTGTCAGTGGTGTCTATGTGAACAAGGACGCTATTGAGACTAATAGTATTTCCGTCGCTCTGAATAAACCCGCTAAAGCGCGACTAGCGCTAGCCTATGTAAACAAGGGCTGGATTTAGTTGCTCCGGTTTCAGCGATATCTATATAAACAAGGATATTGTTGTAATTAATAGGATTTCCTTTTCCGTTACATTCACTAGTATGCACCTAAATGCTGGCATATGTAAACAAGGGCTAGTTTTGAGTATTGGGGTAGTGATGATGTCTATGTAAACAAGGACGCTAGTACAACCTATAGTTTAGAACTTCCTTCCGTGCGTATATAATGTCGTGAAATTTACGATGAAATCGTTAAATTGTGAGAGCTGTAATTAACTTTATTTACGATGAGTTATGAACTTCTTATAATAGACAGCTGGAAATATATTAGATATTAGATAGTCCTCTATAATATAAACGTAAAATAAATTAGTTATTAACCAGTTTGTATCTGTCTTGCATACAATTTGATAGTTAATTTACTTTTGCAATTAAAACTGGCCCCAAGCTCATTGGTTTATAATCAGAAACATTAATGAAGATATGTAATCAGTATTTACTTTTTCGCGGTAAGACGAATTTTTAAGTAAGTAGGTATTAATTTCGAAAATTATAATGAAAAGGATATTTTAAGAATTGGTTGTAAAAGTTGTAACACGTGTCCACCTTGCCTCAATTTTTACAACCAATTCTTAAAATACCCTTTTTCATTACAATTTTCGAAATTAACATCTACTTCCTTAGAAACATTAATGTTTCACATAATAAAATTCAATTAAATAACTGTAATAGATTTTTTTACCTCTATATGTATAAGCTTTCTGTCTAATAATGCAATAGTACATTTTGTTTATTAAAAGATTAATTTTCTAATTACGATCACTACTTAAAACTGTTAAGAACCCCTGATTTATACCAAAAGTATAGATAAAAATGCAATTTGCATCAATATAGGTAACAATAAAACAGCAAATTTAAAAATGCATATATTAAAATGTTTGAATAAAACCGTTCGCCCATTCCAGATAACTCATATATTATTATTCATGTCTAGACTCATAATGTCGATAACATAAAATTCATTACTCATGAGAGTGTTTGTGATAAAACGCATCCATTTCACTGATTTATTAAATGCTATAAAATATGAAAACTTTCTGGAATGCAATATTTATACATAGAAGATAGGCATTGATCATTTTTATCAAAGGGATGATTTAGCAATAAATAGTATTAAAATAAATACAATTTTAGGATTTATTTTATTTGTACATTTTACGTCAGCAAATTAAATATTACAATTTTATTAAAACATACACTTAGTACGCATAAAAAATCAACCAACATTAAATTTGGCTTTTTTCAATATCATTAATGCATGCTTACGTGCTTACTGGATTTGGATGAATATCTTTGTACAATTTATCGCAAATTGCATGCCACGTAATAGGTTTTTAGACATAAAAAGAAACCTGCACTTTATTGACAATTCTCTAGCTAAAGGTTTGACTGATCAATTGTTCACAGTAGGACAATCTCATTCAGATATACTGGTGCCAGTGGGGAGTTTTTCATGATAACTTGTTTGTAGATGAGTTTATGATAAAATATTTTGGCCTTCAATCAGCCAAACAATTTACAATGGGGAAACCCCTGCGGTTCGGCTGTCGGAATTGGGGGGCTCTGATGGCTACTGCTACACAGTCGAGACGACAAATCAACTACAGAAGTTCCTGTGTACGACGGAGGACAACAAAAGTCATCCGTCGTCATCATCAGTATTTGAACTACAGCGGAAAACCATTGCGTTGTATTATTTGTCACAATCGAAGTCACTGGCGTTGCGGACTTTGCAAGAAAAAGCTATGTGCTCCATGAAAATGTTATAAGTCAATCATTTCTAAAATTACATATTGATTGCAGGAAACATCCAAATACTACTAGAGGTATTATAAAATCAAACAATGCATTATAACGTTTTAAATAAAGATCTCGTATTTATTAATTAATGTTAGTCTTATATACAAAATGAATTCTTGTAAAAATATAAGTAAATACTATTAATGTGCGTGTATGTTTTGCAATACGCTTCATTTTTGCTTTTAAAAATTTTAAAGACTTTTAAACGATTAAATAATTGTTCTGATATGCTTATCCTACTCTTGACGTCTAGTAAAAGATACATTTGTATAGAAATTTAAAACTTCCAACTAAAACGTTGATGTAATAGTGTAGCGCAGCACGTTACTCTAAATAAATTAGTTACTCTAAATAAATGAATTGTAACACGGCAGTTGGTAAGAAACCAGTTGGTGAGGTAAATATAAATATAATTAAATTGTATGAAAACGTTTACGAATTACGCAGTAAATAAAGAGATAGTAATAGTAGCAGAGAGATAGGTTTTGTTATTATTCGCCGCTCAGTACACATTAGTTGTATAATGATATTAAGCACGTATTGATTGATAATACGGTTTGGCTTGTTGATATGTTCAGACCCCTATGGCCTCACTGAAATATGTGATAGGCCGTATCACGGAACAATTATCAAGCGAGTTGCTCCATAGAGACCGTATAACAGAAGAAAGAGTCTGTAGAGGCTCAATGCCTATAAGAATCGCGTATTTGCATACAATAATTTAGTTCATCTTATGCACTCGAAGAGCCAGCTCTACCAGCAGCCACGAAGCCGACTACCAGCCAAGCCGAGATGTAAGCTGCAGCGACAAGCGGCGACTACTAACGGATAAGCAAGCATTTTCATATATCGCTATACGGTTTTATTGCATGTGATTATAGTAGCTTTGTTTCTCTTTTCAGCTTACCTATTTACTATACCAGTGAGTGTATGATTCTAGCCAGTGAACGCCCTGGTAGTTACAGTTGCTTAGCGAACATAATGCCAGTGAATGCTCTGGTATTGAGTAAGCTATAGTGGTTTCCCGCTATACCTATTAAATCGCTAGATTGTATCTTACTAGCCAGTGAACGCGCCTTGGTAGTTACATTCGTTCAGCGAACTTTATGCCAATAAACGCTCTGGTGTTTAGTAAACTATAATGGTTTCCTAGCATTCCTGTCACTATCATATTTCGTCTTAGTGTGTAAAAGTGCCTCGCCTCCCCATTGCATGATACCCCTCTCTAACATGCTCCCGTATAATTATTGTTTCAATATCATATCAGCGCACGCTTTACATGCACCGCTTATTCGTTGATAGCTAAATTATTTTGATTTATCATTTACTAATCGCTTATTGCACTACTGTTTATTTTGACATTTAAGTAATGACAATTAATTGAATATGTATTTTTGTTTCTTTATTGTATTATCTATGGAGAACAATAGATGGTTTTGTTAAATCATTAATGCTGTTTTACTTATTGGTAGTAAGTTCATTTCAGCTGCCTACCAAAGCGAGGACTTAGTTTACTCCCTGGTTACTCCCTGGTTTACTAGAACCTGGAACCTGTCCTCTGGTTTACATACCAGACAAAAGCTGCCTGTGCCGTCAGTAAGCCACTGAGAACCGGAGGAACAAGAAAATCAATTCCAGCGTGCGCTCTTACGTTAAACTGACCCGGCGCTCGAGGGTTACGTTTCCGAAGGATAGAAAGTTCTAATAATAGTAAGATATTTGTTTGTACTATTGGTGACTATCGCTAGGACTCATTAGAAGTATCGCGAGTAGGAGGAATATCAAAACAATGTATTGTTTTGATACTAACATAAACTTGTTCTAATTCATTTAAATGCAATCGATTGTTTATGCGTAATAATAATTACCATACGTCTAGCAGATTTCTCAATCGGCATCTTTATTTATTGGGCGAAATTCAGATATGGCGAAAATTGTTGATTTGGTAAAATTTAAAACTTGGAATATCTATGAAATTACATTTCAGATAATATCACATAAAAGCAATACATTTCAATAATATAAAAAGAAATATCATGACACAATGGTACATGAAAAA
This sequence comes from Adranes taylori, assembly GCA_009867245.2. Classification (NCBI taxonomy): domain Eukaryota; kingdom Metazoa; phylum Arthropoda; class Insecta; order Coleoptera; family Staphylinidae; genus Adranes; species Adranes taylori. The sequence goes on along the minus strand of WYDF02275674.1, from coordinate 1,934 downwards.
ATATATCTAATGTGTATGGGAATATATGGGAGTATAGGACAAATCTGACGCGGTTCCCATCTTCCAGATATACCCTGTAAGTAAACATTACGTATAATGTTCTATCAACATTAACAAAATGAAGGTTTGCTTGGAGTTACCTGGAAGTATGACCACCGTAGTGTTCATTCTCCAGATAACTCCACCTATTTGAAAGCTAACATAATATAAAATAAATGCTGCGAAGGGATATCCAGGAATTGGCTCCTATCCTCTAGATATCCCTGTTGATTGTAATTAACGCTACAATGTTAAAATGTCTTCTTGAAGCATCCAGGGGTATAGGATCCGTGGATTGCATCCTCTGGATATCTTCTATTAGTAGACAGTGTTTGGGAGTCAATAGGTTAGAAGAACCTGTGGTCTTCAGACATTACCTTGTTTATTCAAGGTAATGCAAATGTAATCATTTCGAAAACTAAATATTTATTGCATGAAACACCAAATTAGCTTAGAAAACCAGCTGAAAGGGACCATTATACCCTTGCTGGCTCTTTTAACCTAATTGGGTATTTCATACAATCAATATGTAGTTTTCGAAATTATTAACTTATCTAATTAATAATTAATAGTGTAGCGTGACGACGTACTACTATAGGCAACACACTACACCGCATCAACAATTTAAGCAGACTTAGCTAAACGTCCCTTAAATGGGACACTCTGTTTCGAGTAATATATTACAGATAGCGCAGGAACGCATCGATACTACACATTTTTCTCCAAGGCGAATAACAACATACACAGCAGAGACCAGAATGATTTCTTGCGAATATACAAACAAGAAGGAGAGCCCACACGCGTCAGGCTCTGTTACCAATCGAGACCAATCGTAATCCCAATATCCCGCATATACGAGGTGTGTTCATTGCGTTCTATTACGTTTTACATCTTGCACTACATCAATCAAAATATAGTTAACTCATATCTCGCACTGCAACAGTCGAGATACCAATAACAGTTCTTTGCACTGTCTCAGTCAGAACCTGTACACTCCCATTGTACCAGGCGAGTCAAACAAGTTGCCCTGCAGTTTCAATTATTAAATAATTCGCGTAAATGAGACTCGAGGTTGATTAAATAAATCAATCGATAGCTTCTACTAAGTGTACTAAGTAACAAAATGTTTCTGAATCAAGCGGTACATCTTTCCAAATCAAGTACACATTTTATATCACAGTGCGTGTTAAAAACTTCAATTTACTACCTTTTATGAATTAAACCAATACACGTATTGGTTATTTTGGAATGTGTGTGGTACCCTGCAACCTAAAATAAACGAGAAGGAAATTATCAGTCGAATTTCGCGATAATAGTTATTTGGAAGGAATGCCAAATATCTATATATATGAAAGATAAATGAAGAATTGCTAGGTTTAGATGCGGGAATGAGGAGGCAGGAAATAAGAACTGGATGAAAGATATAGAAATAATGTGTGGGATTTGTGGCGTGAAAGAAGAAAAGTGGATTCACTGGTTTAAGAAATGTGAGGGAATTGAATGGAGTAAAAAATAAACGGAAGATGTGGAAAACTGGAGGGTAAGTTTCGGGCAGGAGGGTATGTGATTAGAAATAATGAAAAGAGTTACTAGGGAAATACGAAATAGAGAATTCAAAAGGATTATGGATATGGAGAGTGTTAAGGGAGTGAATGGGTTGTAGATGGCTGATGGAACAAGGAAAGGAAGGGGTTGGGGTGTAAGTGGATTGAGAGTGCAGATAGATAGAAGAGAGAAATGGGCTTGGTGGAGAGTTGGAGAAACTATAAGAGGGAAGACGAAACTGTAATCTTTCCTTCTCCCAGAATGGACAATTAGAAATAATTAAGTAAAATGTTCTTGTCCAGTAGTATATAATATCAAATGAAAATCATCGGTAATTGGACATCAGGTTT
>WYDF02275663.1:0-17622 GCA_009867245.2 Adranes taylori | reverse complement strand
CTTTGGATGAGAATGCTTAAACAACGTTATTTGGTATGCGAATATAATCTCTTCTATTTTTCCAGTGGCGTACCGAACTAAGCTCTTTCACCAAATAAGAAATACAATTTCGTACAATGACCAAATCGGCAATGGCATCATCAGAGATTCGTAAGGCAAAGTTTCAAAAATTGATATATAAAGAAAAGAAAATTATTGTCAATTTCCATTTCTGATGCAAATGCACTAATTTTCATTAAAATTACTATAAGTCGGTACCTTTACTTTAATAGAAAATATTATCCGAATGTTCTCATTAAAATTTTATCTACTTTCAGAAAATTTAATAATATATAGGATGTTCATTTTAAAATAGGAAAGATATTGTAAAGAGGTAAGGAAGCATGTTGTGTGCTATATGTACGAGTTACAAGAAGGTCAAATGGTAGTTAACCCGTATATTTCTATTTAAACTTCTATTCATAAAGTAAGGTATAGTTTAAAAACATTTAAAAACATCTTACTTAAATTAGAATTTCCGTATAGAAATATAAGTGTCTGCCGTCGTAAAATATCCTTCCGTCGGACAAAAACAAAGCAATGACGTAAATTATATATAGCAGAGAGGGGACATCGCTAATTAGTCATAAGAAATCCATAGCACAGCACTCTATTTTTATGTATATCTGATTGCATCAATTGAATTGGTAATAGATCAGTAATAAGTGAAGCGCCATATGTGTGGAGCATCAGTGTGTATGAAGATTTTATATCTAGTTTGCGTTATGATAATCATAACAGAAAGTAATTACTACAATATGGCGATAGGTGATTAAGTGGAACACATTAGATGAATGCAATTTACCATAGGAAGGCGAAATGTAGTGCAAGATTTCAACGTAACCATAGTAGGAAAATTAGCTAGCCGAAAAAGGAACTACATAGAGCTATGTGCAAGCTGCAGAGAGCTTACACAACCAGATTTTTGTGTTCAATAGCTTGTCTCTCGGAGTTTTGAACGTTAATGCATCAATTCATTCTGATTAAATTATAATTAATTCTAAACAAAATCATGCCTAAATAAATGTTGAATTTAGTATCGGAAATAAAATTCGACACTCGAGGCTTTGTAGCATGCAGTACTCGGTAATTAATTAAATAATTATTTTGAGTATGAAGTCTTCAATGAAATGAATTCAAAGCAACAAGTTTAATTATTGAACTAAATTAAAATGAATTACTATTGTACCTGTGCATAATTATGAAATATGTTTGTGAGGAGAGGCTCAAGAGAAATTGTAAGTAGCATTAACTTATGTTTATCCCAGTTAGGAGATGGAAATATTATACAAATATTTATTTTATTACTGTTACATTAAGTTTCTTAAATTTCATTTAGATAAAATATTACTTCTTATGAAAATTAGCTAAAACAAAGCAATTTATTTACTTATGTTTAAATGCAAGTGATACCATTGTTGTTGAAATTATTTAACAACAATAAAATACATCAACCAGCAAAGTCGTGCTATTTCAAGGTCATACTATAACCATATATATTAAGAACGATGCAATGAAACATCTTTCATTTTTTATTAAATGTAAACATAGTTGTAGCCTAGGATCTTATAACAAGTTCACACCATTTCCTTTATCTATTAGTGACATATTTTAATAACCTTAGATTAGTAAAATAAAAAGACTGATTATTTTTTAATAAACTTGAAATTTATCTAGTTAACATTAAACTGTGCGTTTCATTAAACCCACGTTGATCTAGCGATAACTCCACCGTAGCTAGACAACCATGTAGTTACAAAGCTGCAAAAGGGTAAGTTTGTTATTAACCACCCTTTTAAACAAAATTATTTGAAAACTTCGAATCGCCATTCTAATTGCTTCGCACGTCATAACCAAGAGTTATTTATTTAAATGTGCGAATATTTATTTCATTGATATGTACGCATCTCCAACATTATCAATACAATTTGTTAAGTTTAGTTGTCAACTCATTTATTTTAACTTAACTTGCCTATGAGAGACAAGCTGTCCGTGTTAGAGATGTGCACAGTTTAGTGAAATTTATTTTGAGCTAGTAGATTTAAATAATTACTGTACCCACAACCATACCAATGACAAAATGTAATGTTTTATTTATTCAGTATTGATAAAGTAAGAGGATTATAACTTCACATATTCTGATTCGATATAAATTATAACTTTATTGAGTGGTAGATAAATTGAAGTAAGTCTTAAAACAAACCGCATTTTTAAGCATTGTACGATGAGGTACCTACGAAGGAGATCGCTACATTACCCTAGTCAAACGATTTCCGTCTTATCAATGTCCTGTTTGGAAGAAAATGTCGCTCCAAAAATAACGTGACAATATATTCTGATCCAATACTTTTAATAGTACTTGTATACACTGGCTGCACTGAGTACTAAAATGGCAAATATAAAGTTATTTCTTTTTTATATCTGTCCATAGCAATAGTTTTATATACAAATGTATTAGTTATAAACATAATATCAGGAAGAATTATTAAGTTTTTGAAAATAGCACCATAAAAAGTTGGCAACCTTCGACATTATTATCTCTCTCAAATGTCATCTGCAGAGAAATTATATGTCTATTCAGCTTATTATACAAAATTCTTCAGTTATCCAAGAATACACTTTTCTTTGTACAAATTGATACTTGTCATTAACAATAATATTGTCAGCTAATTATCTAAGTGCATTAAAGAATTAATTTTTTATCTGTCTGATAAGGATTGAATATTCCGTTTCTTGTAAATTAATAATGTTTTTAATTCTCAACGGGAAAATAGGTTACATATCCGAGCACTATGCTACATTGGACCCTAACCATATAATAAATTTATATTGAAACAATATAGATTTTGAAAGTGTGCAAATGCTTTATTCACCTTGTAGGCTGGATGATAGCACTTTTAGTTTGATTTCCGTATTTAGCTATACTAATTACTGGTAGCAATATTCATTTTTAGCAACACCCGGCTATTAGCTTAGTGCGTTTATCGTAGTCTTTCAAATGTTACGATTGTGATGCTCCCTTATAAAACGTGATGACTCATGATCCCTTATAATAATGGGTAAAATGGCGCCTTACAACTTGATACAGCCCCGTTTTTAATATAATTTGTTGTAATTATAATTCGTAATACGTGGACACATTTGCTGTACTGGTTAGATATTGAAAAATATAACCTAAATGTAATGCAATTTAAGATGGCCGCCGACCATAATGTAAAAAAAAACACGTGGTGGAGTTGTTTCTAAATAAAAAAACACGTGGTTGGGTTGTTGGTACACAAAAAGCAATACCTACACTTATTACCAAGCATTACCAACACAATAAAATCCATTGGGAATCCCCAATTTCCAGGGATTTTAATTTTTTTTAAGATTCTGGCATATTATTGTGAATTTATTTGTAGCTTAGGTAACGATTACTAAGTCACATATATATTTTATGTATATAGTAGCGGAATTCCATGATGATGTGTTTCTGAACTGACAACCAACGTTTAAATGTATTTTTGTATATGTAATCTCCTAGTGGAGCACTGTATCCCAAACGATGCTGGCGCTCAACTGGTGAATCCTAAAATGAGTATCTGCTACGCAATTTTTCTACGGATATTTCGTTTTAATAATATCTTAAATTTTTTACTGATTTTTAAATTTTGAAGAAAACTTTCCGTAACCATACGGAATACAAGTCTAGTTTAAGAGTACAGTTTAAAATATGTGGTTGTACAAATTCAATTAAAAAGAGTATAACGACAGAAATTGCTACGTAAGTAAAACAGTAATACCTACGTCAAAGTTATAATTAATTAAAAGTTCACACAAAAAGTATGCTTTACTATAATAATGAAATTCTTCTGTATAGATATCTATAGAAAACGCCACACTTAAAAACCAGACAGACGTTATGACATAGGATTCTCATTAATTCAATTAAATAATAATCGCAATAAGCAATTCTTTAATAAATCATAAAATAAATGAGAAATCCTCTAATATATCTAAATTGACCAATCTAATTCATCAAAGAACTATAATATTCAACTAAATAAAAATAATATATAACCTAACCAATCAATTAATCAATATATCAACAAATTAGTTAAATCAAGAAAAAAAAATGTAAACTATACAACATAATCTTAAAACGTTAAAATAAAAAAAATCCAGAAAACAGTTGTCACAATTCCGAGACCACAATTCCGACAACGTATACATAAGTAAAGATCAAACAGATTCGCCGAACGAGTAAGCGTCCACACATCAGTCGGCATATGTCGTGTCAAAGCATTGATGCTTACCGCCGGTCAGAAAATGGCAGCGGCACTCATTGATGTATAGTTTACGAGATTTCTTTACGTCTGCGAAATCGGCAACGATATTTCTTTTTCTTATCATTTTAAAATAACTGTATAACCAATATCCTTTATCGATGAATATTTGTTTCGACGAGAATCGCATCTAGTACTTCATGCACCACATTTTCTTTTATGAATGACGAGTAAGATTTTTACCCTTTTGGCTTTCAACATATCTGTTTGGATATTAGTTTAACTTATTTTTGAAGGAGGCGCTTTCTATACGATACCTTGAGATTTTGGCCGCATCAAGCTACTATTTCCGCCGCTGGTGTGATCGAGCCATTTATAAATCACCACTGCATTTCATTTTCACTAGATAACCGTCAACAAAATAGTGCAACTTTGATCCTTAAATTTTCTTAGAAGTATAACCTTCCTAAAAATTTCGTAGCAGAGGCTTCTTTCAAACGACGCCTTTTATGTGGTAGACGCCGTCGAAAGCCATCGACTTAGGCAACACGCCACACCTTAGCCGATCCATCAGGAGCAGTTTCCTTTCCAGAAAATTTGCATAAAAGGAGCCATCAAGGCCAGTGATCCTGAGACGCAATTTTTGAGTTGTTGTCTTTGGATGTGCTGCGAAAAGCCAATCGCGCTAGTCCAAAGCTTTAATTCAGAAATAAGGCCCAATCAATATCTTTTGGTCAGCGAGGACTATCGCAGCCAGTATTGATCTGATCTTAAAGCGCCATAGTAATATTTCAAATATTCAATTAACATATTAAATCTACGAATAAAATAAGTAAAAATGAAATTCTACAAAAATATAATTCAACTCCTACGAAACAAAAAAAGGTTAAGTATTCGACGACACATCTTCTGCTGAATCTTTTGATTCCCAAATAATTATCACTTTCTTCTACTCTTATTCTCATACTATTTTCCCATTATCCTTCACATCGATTCAATATATAGAGAGTAACACGAGAAGAAGACGTTACCTAGAAAGTACCGACCATTTGAGAGCACAATGAAATGACATCACCGACGCCAGTTAAAGTACTTCGGCAGAGGTCAACTTCATTCCGTCAACGCAAATTATTAGTCAGTATCAATAACATCATTATCCATCAACAAAACGCCTATTATCATAATGTTTCAATGCAATTCTACACCAGCGCATATCTACGAAAATACTACCACAAAAGCGCATCGATAATGTTCTACATCTGCCAATGCTCCGTTCGACCTTCTTTAACGTATTATTAAATCAAGGTTCATTTACTGAATCCAGTGCAACTTCAACGCCGTCGGTACAGGAGAGAAATTTCATTCCAGAACCGTATTCATAGTTGAAAAAACGTAACACAACAGAAAATTTTAGACCTTAAAGCAAGGGGGAAATAGGTATTAAACTAGTTAGGAAAGAACAACTATTATCGCAGCCAAGAGTTTTGGCGAGTATAGCGGATCTCCACACGGGAGCCCTGCTGCGAGCCGTTTCTAAGATGATTATATAGACCTGTCTTTAGCCGACTTGAGCAACTCCTGTTCGGTTTTAAAACCTTAAATCTAAATCTTTCAAGACACTTTGCTGCACGAAATCGCTCGCAATGCACAGCGATTTTGCTCTTATAAGTTTGACCATTCTTTTTGCAGCAGAACAGTACAATTGCGTTTCTTGAATCATACAACATATAGACAATTAATAGTGCGCATTATAGAGAATGCAGCACCAATATAATCATTTAATATTATTATATTTTTATGATTCGACTCTTGAGACTGAATAATCTGTTCATTTATTGTATGAAAGTAATTGACAAATATTCAAGTGATTAAGTCTTCGTTTTATAAAGTGCTAATAAACTAATTAAATTTCTTTATGTTAATAAACAAAATTTATGTCTTTATTTTATTTTGATTGTATAATTGATGGATAAATCAATATCGACGTAATATATATATATATATATATATATATATATATATATATATATGTATATACTCATCTCCTAATGTGTTACTATTTGTTTAGTGAGCCCATGCAGACGGCCAAATAGATTTTATTTGTGTAAAAGAATAGATGATCTGATGTTTATCGGGAAATTATATATTTATTTCCATATCGGTGGGAAACATAATTGTATACCTATCGATATGTACTATAATATGATCATTGTGAATCAATATCACTTTTAGTCAAGCTGTTCATTGGTCGATCGTTTGATTAATTATCATCTGAACTATAAATAATTAATTTGTGGAAATCGATGATTTCAAACAAATTCGTGGTTTTATTCATTTATTATTATTCATTGTATTTTATTGTGCTTTACACAGTAATTTAATGATTTAATTCCTAACGTTCCGATCTGGTTTCTTTGAAGCCGCTTCACCGTTTCAAATGGACAAGAGTCCCATAATTAATAGAGCGAGAGTATATTTCTGATTGCAATCACTATAAATAAATGTTAAAGTGAGAAACATAGCTTTATAGCCACGCCCACATTCTAAAGCCTGGATTACTAAATTACTTCTTGTTCTACCATCTTTAAAAAATATAGTTTTGTAACATTTTGTGATTCTGAATGAACCGGAAGTTTTCACGACCAACACAGTTTTCTGGAAACTATTCCAAGTCGCACCAATTTTAAACGCGATAATAGAATTTCAAAAATTACTCTTCCATTAAAAACAATAAGCCTTTGTTTAAATTTACCTTGTTTCTACGCTACGTAATATTTAGAATAAAAGCTCAAATAATGATTTTGGAAATATAACATCAAAGTAAAGCGAAAAAGATAGACTATGAATTTCTAATTACAACCGTTCATAATGTTCCAAAAAAAATGAAAATATTTCATCAGTGCGTGTTGCGGCGTGTTTCATCTCTTCTTCATTTTCTTCGGTTCGTATCGTAAAATCTCAACAAATATTTCCGCCATTATAATTTTCCTTTTTCCTTGCACCCAACGCACACACGCACATACCACACACACATACACACACAAACACCCTCGCACATAAACATAAAATCGCAGAACGGACTAGAACAGAGTGTATGGGTTTTTAGTAGCTACTAACAGTACACAACACTGAGTGAGAGAGATTTTCACGTGGAAGCACATAGTAAGCAGTAGGATGATGTTGATGAGATGTTGATGAAATAAGAGCGAGAAACGGAGTCGCAAAAAACAGGAAAAGCTAAAACCCAAAAGAAGAGAAAATGTATAAGGTTGTGATAGACCTGTAGTTATTTGAAATGGATTTGAGTTTGTTGTTTTTAGTTTATTTTTATTAATATTAGTCAGGTCCTATTATCTTTTCAATATCAAATGTTTTGACCTTTAGAATTATCAAACACTTCATATCTTTATATATTTTGTATCCTTTTGAACGATTAGATGTCTGAAACTTATGAATTCTGATTCACAATACATTTTTTTTCATTAATTTCTTTTGGATTATAACCTTTGAAATTTATATTTTGATTATTCATTAAAAATTTTTAATCTAGTCTATGAATATTTATATCTTTTTATCTTACATCAAATTTCTCAGAAATGGCAAATATCTTCCTTAACCAATTACTATTTGGATTTTTTACACTTTGATTACGTGCAATTGTATTGATGTTTTCAAGTAGAAGGGATCTTCCGATTTGTCGGCATCGATTCTCGGGTACTTTTGCTCAGCATGGTTAGAACCATTCGCCGTTCCGATTGTACGCCATTCCGACAGAATGTATTAAAATATTGGTGAATGCTGAGAGGTTGATTTTTGCTCCAGACTTACTTGCTCATTGTTCGTAAACCTTTGTATATTACTGCGTTGATAAGAATGTAAACAAACATTTGACGCCGTTGAGGTTATGTTTATTAATCTTAGCGCAAAATTTGAATATTTATTCGAGGGATCAATGTTCTTTGATCTGCATATATCGCCTTGGTGGTAAGGATGTAAAAAGCATTTTGATGCCGCGTTTTCGAGGTTATGGTTTTATCAGAATACACAGAAATGTAAATATTGTTATACGTGTTTAATAAATTAGTAAACGCCACAGATTTTTTTAATGTGTTAGCTCTTCCCTTGTTTTCTTGATGTTTTGAATTCGTTTTCGTTCTGGTTTTCTATAGCCGAGTTCAAAAGATTTAATATTTCAATGTTCTACAATTTTGAGAAATTTTAAAAATTCTGAGTTTCCAAATCTTTTAATCCGTTGATTATTTAAATTCTTTAAAATTTTATTCTTAAATTTTAATAAATTCTCTAGTAAAAAAGTATTTAACATTTAATTAAATATTTTAATCTTTCATTAATAATTATTCTATAATCCCTTAAAATTTAAATTTTTAATTTTAAATTTGTTTGAATTTCAAATTAAAATTATTATTATTATTTTAGGCCACAAACTTTGAGGCTCATTCTTTCGAAAACTGTTCCTGCATTATAGATTCAACGCCATTGCCATTGCATATCAACTTAGATTATAAATATCAAATAATATATTATAAGCCTAATAATTTTAATTTATTTAAAATCAAATATAATTTGTATAGCGCATTCTAAAAATAACTTCGTATTATAAATGGAATGTACTAACACATAGAAATTATTTTTCTGCTTAATTCAAAACAATTTTTATTGTATTGCTGTATTCCAATTACAGCATCGAATTTCAATCATTAAATAGCGTTGTTTGTGGCCCTAAGTGGTCATTGTAACAAAATAAATTGAAAATGTAATATAACTATTTTAATTTTATATTTGGTACAAAATAAATAAAATCAAATTTAAAACTTCCGTTAAAGTTAAATAAAACTTTAAGATACTTGTTTTAAGATCCTTCAATACTTCAACGATTAAACGAGATGATGTGACAGACTCTTGCTCGCGACGGGGAGTCCTTACAACTGTCAAAGATGGCACAAACAAATATTTTAATTAATACAGAATTTAACAGCCTTCGAAAATACAAATATGTTTAGTTACCACACATTACATTATGACCCTGTACGGTTTATCGCTTGTTTCAGTAAACCAACAGCGGTTTAAACATAACGGTAAGCCAATCCATATATCCATCAATATTACGCAAGCACTCTTTTGGTAGCATTAAGACGTTACAGTAGAACGCAGTAGTCTATGCAGTAGCGATAAACAGCGAGACACATTAATTTGTTCTCGAAGCTGTCTCCATAGAAAACAGTGGAGCATGTGAACAGTCCATATGCCTTTCGCAAATTCACATAATCCTACTCTCTTTATACGTACACAGCTAGCATGCATAAACCGTCGTATGCATTATATTCGGAAACATAATACACACCGCGACAGCAAAGCAAGCGCCAGTTTATCTCTTTCTGCTGCATGCGATTAGATAGGCAATCAATTTGATTCCCATACTTTCATATGTACGATAAGCGATGTATTTATTTATAACAATAATAGCGGTATAGATAACTGCGTTTGATTAATACATAACGGTAGCAGAAGAAATTAGTATTTGTTTATCTATTTAATATTTCTCCATACACGGTTTGCAAAAATATTGCAATAGTCTTAATGCGTTTCAATTTAATAGCTGGTTTTGTTCCAGTGCGGTGATTCTACATAATTTATTTACTTAATTTATCTATCGATAACATGCTTTACTACAATGAAAATAAGCAGACAATTAAAGTTTATTATACTACTTAGGCTATGCGCCAATCATGGTGTATCGCATGTGTGACAAACTTTTGGATATTGCGGCAAACTTTTCTGATCTGAGGGTGATTGCCTTTTTGTAATATATTTCAGAAGTGGTGTTTGTTTTAATAGATGTTAGCTTTGCTAGCGACTTTCAGAGTCCTTGCCATCAACTATCATGGCCACGTCTCGTGAATGTAGTTCTAGTTGGTGGCCTAAAATGGAGCAGTATAAGACCCAGAGCTTACTACAAAAAGTACAAAAAACTGCATACCTGAACATAATTTGCGTAATTAACATAACTGGGGTCTTACAACTGCATTAAAGACACTGATTGGATGGCTCCCAATTCATATATTTATGAAAGAGATGATCCTTTCACATTTAAAGATCCTTTCAGAGCCCGATGCGGTACAAATCACCTACTGTAAGACGGATGAAATTCAACTAAGGTTTAGCTTTAAACAACGATTTGAAGTTGCAACTCCTCCAAGGAACATCTGGGAAAACGAACTTTTGAATGGGATAGATGCGTTAAAATGGTACAGAAATGGGTCAAACTAGACAATGGTGGACCAATAACTGGGGTATACAGATGAACAGCACTGATGCTACCACATGTTAAACCTGTGGTCTCACAGGTTAAAACCTGTGAGACCAAACTGCTGTGGTACTGTCTAATACATCTTAAAGAATAGGCAAAACATAACCGTCGTAAGTAACGGCCGGTATACTTTGAATTATCACATACATAAAATTGTTAAGGTTGAAAACCCAACATGCCGATTGTGCAAAACAGGCACAGAAACGGCAAAACAAATTAGATATGAATGTGTTGCAATATAGAATTACAGATTGAGACACTTCGGCCTTAGGACAATGAGTACCGTTACCATCGTGCTACTGTACCCGCAGTCTTAGAATTTCTTAGGAACCTGCTCCTGTTTCAAAACGACAAGAAAGGGCACAGTACAAAAGATCTTTTGGTGACTAAGAGATGGTAAAAGGGTACCCGCCCCGAGCCTTCTTTTGTATTGTTTCAAATATTGAATCTATTGAACCGATGTTAAGAACTAAATGGCCTTTTCAAAGATTTGTGAGAACTGTCTGTACACTTAGTTTTATTGCAATTTATATTTCTTTTTTCTTGCAAATAGCATCGATAACCCTTATCTTTATGTAAATGTGTTGTTAATTAATATTTCAAATATTATAGGTCCTACCTTATAAGAACTGTGGACGATTGTCTAGATACATGTAAAATTATTATGGCGTTTTAAATGTTACATATTTAGTCAATGTTTCGTTGCGGGAATTATATGTGCAGCAATGATAAGGAGGAATAAAGAAAGAAGTAAGACGAGGCAAAAGTTAGAAGAGGTAATAGCTAGGCGCTTAGGAACGAACGAACAACCATTTCAAAAGACTCAAAATTACTTTCGGGATAAGAGGGATTAGGAAGACGCCGGTAATATAGACCCGCATTTCCTTCTTTACGCTGCTACAGTTTCCACCTGCTCTGTTATCCGCCTCTTCGTCACTCTTCTACTGCATGTATTTTCACCACAACATTGGGTAAAGAGTGTATTAGTTGATTGGCAGGACTGACTATTTTAAACTAAAGAAAAGCATTTTTATAGGAAACGGAAAATCATAGTCTAATAATATTAGCAGTTCTAATTCATCTGAGGCAAATTTTTGGACAGGCTAAATTAAACTAATAAATAAAGAAATGTCATAATATATGGATATGAAAGATTGTAACATTTGAATGTGAAACATGGTTGAGTACACCAAATTATGCATGACATCCTATAGTTCCTTAAATTGATAGCTTGATTAGGAAGAGAAACATATGCCTTTTTCGTAAGGATTTTGTCTGGCGATAGATTCTGATGCATTATTATTAGTAGCAGGTCAGTACACAAAACGCATAATATTATCTGTGTTAAAAACACCTATAAAAAAATTAGAAATATATAATAAATTAAAAAAAAAAAGCACTAAATCGAAAGCATAAAAATAGTTTCCGAGTATAATTCAGAGTATCATCAGAGTATGATTCTCCTGAATTCTGATATTTGAAATCGCGGATGGTTGCTACTATGACACTTACATCATGGGGTATCGAGTGCGATCAAGGAATTCCTCATAACATCTATACTTATGGCACTACCAGCAGTGATCTTTTAAAACTTTCAATTTTATATCGAAAAAATTTTCAGCAAAAGTTTTTTTATCAAAAGCGAGACTTTTTGGATTTTGGAAAAAAAGTTGCATTAGTCTTTGTGTGTTTTCTTAATTTCAAAATGACTACAATGTATCCAAGACCTATTATACATTACTTCCTCGAAAGATATCTTTTACTGCTTGATGTGGACGCAAACTGGGCCCATTTGTTTTTGAATCCGTCTTAAGAAAATTTTGTAAAGTTTAAAGGTTGCCATATCTAATAAAATCTAGAGAACAGAGACTCATATACATTTAACTATAGTTTTGTACATGACATTATCCATGACATGTTTCCTATAATCTAGAATTATAATTTCTAAATATTAGTTTTACTTTACAACAAATATCAAGGGTTTTACTGCGCAGGAAACGAATAACGCACCATTGTTATTCTTTTTTGCAATGTTGGAATATAATTGCCTTCCTTAAGCAATCACCATGTCAACAGTTTCAATTATATATCCATCAAATACATTACCGCCTGCCCACCCGACTCTAAAAACTATACTTTTAGCAAATTTACACAAGGATCCGCTCAGAAAACTTATGCTAATGATAACATATTTATATTAATGTTAATAACATGTTAATGCTATTTTATGTTAATGTTAGTTTATGTTAAGGGTAATATTATTTATGTTAGTATACTTTATGTTAATTTAGGTTGACATAATTTATTTTAATGAACTTATTACTTAAGTTACATTATATTACTAGCATAATAAATTTAGCAAAGAGAAGAAAGGTTACCTTTTCTGAGTCTTTATTAGATTCAGAAGAGGTGATGCAATGATAACAAAATTTACATTACTATTAAAGTTATTGATTACAATTAAATAATTTATATTAATGATTACACAAGTTATGTTAACATAATTCATGTTAAATAATATTAATATAATTTATTTTAATGAACACATAATTTATATTATTTTATATTTTTCACAAAATGGATAGGTAATATTTCTCGAACGTTTATTAGTTAAAAAGAGGTGATTTTTTATTACGAAGATTTCATCTGTCAAAATTAACTCATGTGTCATAACACAATTTGCTAGAGATCGGTCACAATTAGCTACAGACATTCGAGAAGTATGATTTTCATATTGTAGTTTTATAAAAATTATCAAGGGGTCTCCTTGTGCAGAAAACGAATAACAGCACACTACTTTTATTCGCTTCTGCAATGTCCGAGTATAGGGGGCTATCTTTAAACAATCACTAAACCAACAGTTTCAATTAGATGTTTGTAAAATAAATCACTATCTCTTAAAAACTATATTTTTAACAAATTTATATCTTTATCGTTATTGATGTTAAATTTATGTTAATAATAACAAAATTTATGTTACTGTTAAAAACATATCCATATTTATTTATGTTAAGGTTAATTTTTGTTTATAATAACATAATTTATATTAATATACGTTACATTTACATAATTTATGTAAACATTTTACATACATTTACATAATTTATGTAAATGTTAAATTCTGCAAAACGTGTTTAGCAAAGGTTGGAAATGTTATCTTCTCTGAACTTTTATTAGATGCAAAAGGTCATTTCTCTTTCATTATGACTTCAACTGTCAAAATCAACACAGATTTCATAACACAATTGGCTGAAGACGAAGACAATATGCTACGGACTTTCGAGAAATACTATTTCCATATTTTAGTTTTATTTTACAACGAATATTAAGAGGATTTCCTGCACTGGAAACGAATAACGCATCAGTATTTTTCGCTTTTGCAATGTTCGAGTAAGTTGCCATCAGTAAACAATCACTAATCAAGAGTTTCAATTAGGAGGTACTTCTAAAATGCATTTCTGGTCGCCCGATATACATCTCAAAAATCATGTTTTAAGAAAATTATTATATGTTTGTAATTATTTATGCTAAACGTATGTCAACGATAACGTAATTTACGTTAATGTTACATTTAATTTATGTTAATTATAATACATTTATGTTAACATAATTTATGTTAATAAAAATTAATATAATTTATGCTAATGGACACATAATTTATGTTCAATTATGTTTTTTAACTAAATGCTCTACTGCAAAAGCTGGAAAGTTTATCTTTCCTGAAAAGTTAGTAGATGCAAAAGAGGTGATTGTTTTTATTAAGAGATTTATTAAGAGATCGATGAGAATGAGTTACGGACTTTCAAGAACTATGATTTCGAATATAGTTGATATACCGATGTATAGCAACAGTACATTTTTCCAAATTTAGATTTTATCATTATTTACGTTACATTTAAAGGATAATATAATATAATTTATATTTATAATTTTTGTTAATGAGGGATAATATAATTTTAGGATAATATAATTTTTGTTAATGATAACATAATTTATAATTAATGTTATTTTACATTGACATAATTTATGTAAATAAATATATAATTTATGTTAAACTATGTTACTAGGAAAATTAATTTAGCAAAGAGAAGAAATGTTATCTTCCTTGAACTTTCATTGGAATCATTTCAAATAAAATGATTTTTTCTGTCAAAATCAACTTAAGTTTCATAACACAATTTGCTGGAGATCGAAGAGAATAAGCTACGCATGTACGAGAAGTATGATTTCGATGTTGCAGAATCATTTTACAACAAATATTAAGGGCTCTTACTCAACAGGAAACGAATAATACACGAATGTTATTCGTTTCTACAATGATCGAGTTTAGTTGCCGTCTTTACACAATCACTTAGTCAACAGTTTCAATTAGATATTCGTCAAAAGCATTACCAGCCATGGCATCCTTACTAGCTTGACATTTCAAAAATTATGTTTTTGAAAATTGATATTTTGTCATTATTTATGTAAAATTTATGTTAATGATAACATATTTTATGCAAATGCTAATGGCACGTTAATTTATGTTAATGTTAGTGTTAATTTATGATAATGATAAAATAATTTATTTTACTATAATTCATGTTAATTTACACTATTTACACATAATTTATGTTAGTCAATATATGATTTATGTGAAATTATGTTTCCAGCAAAATTTGTTTAGCAAAGGGGGGGGGGGGGTAAAAGATTATTTTTCCTAAACCTTCATCGGATGCAAAAAAAGGTGACTTTCCTTCCATTAAGACTTCAGCTGTTAAAATCTACTCAGGTCTCGTAACACAATTTGCTAAAGATCGATTGGCAGAAGCTGCGTAATTTCAAGAAGTCTGATTCCATATTGTAGTATCTTTTATAAGAAACATCAAAGGGGCTCAAAATTATGTTTTTAGCATATTTACACAAGGTTTCGATCGATAAATTTTGTTGGGCATATGAAATGTTTTTATTTGACTGCAGCCCTTAGAATATATACCTTAATAAAGCCATCAGCAGTAATATTAATTAATGTCAGGTGTGTTGTTTGTTAAATGCTTTAGTCCTTATATTTATAATTTAATATCAGAGGTTCTAACCCTCGCAAAAAGAAACTGAATTCCTCTCTTTAAGTCGAATTTAATTTAGTTGCCGCCCGTGGAGTCAGTCCATACGTCTACGTAGCGTGCAAGTTGGTTTAGATTATTAGAAAATTCATTTTATTAAACACATTATATTCCGTATATATGAAGGCAAATTGATTCAGAACTCAAAAGGAATATATTTGATGTTATACAGATAATTTACTCACCTGTACTAATTTGTTTGTGATGAAAATCTTAGTCATTTATACCAGGAGTGGTCAACAATTATGAATAATTACTATTGTTATTGCAGTACAAACTCTAGGCTATTTCGCCCTAGAATATTCTTTAACCCTTCAGTGGTGACGCACGGTGTCAGAGACCGTAAGCAAACATTTCCACGAATACAATTTGTTGTGGGTGGATCTTCACGCTGTTACGTCGTAATTGCGTCAGAGGTAGGGCGATAAGTGTTAGTATGTATTGGCGTTTTGAACCGATAGGTTGTTTTTCGTGGGTCTTTGTTACTATCAGCTAAGAAACTTTTACCAGGAAACTGAATAAAGTCGAAATTGAAGCTCTATTAGGATTGTTGATTTTGGCTAGAATGATAAAATGCAAGCATCTGAATGTTGAAGATCTTTTCCAAACGAATGGTACCCCTCCAGAATCATTTAGAACCACAATGCCTGATCGAAGATTAGTAGTTGCGAAGATTAGTAGTTATCTTAACTCGTTCTGAAATAATTTATAACGTCACGGTGACCATTTTGAGGTCTAAAATAAATAGTTTCGGCGCTTGACAGCTGTCAAATTAAAATCCAAGATGGCGGACTACGGGGCATTTCCGGTTGTCAAAATTTGGGGAAAATTTTGCTAGATTTATCACTAGAATTTTTTGAGCGAAATTTTAATTTTTTCGTTTCTTCGAGATGTGACATTTAGAATAGCTGCCATTTGAAAAAAAGCAATATGGTTAACTAGCGCGAAATTTAATTTTTTTAAACGAGGCGCAGCGGGGTGGCGATATTTAACTATTGTGCATATTTAACTAGATTTTTAAAAGTCACTAGATTTAAATTCAAATAAAACTAAATTTTTTAAATAAATCTACATTTGTAATAAAACCGGATTAAGGTATGTACTCACTTGTATCACTTAATAACTCATCTTATTTTAGTCAAATGAAGACATACTTACAAGGATAGGTGAAGAAATAAAAAACAACGCATAACTTAATGCATATTTATTTTTTCAAAATTTGAATATATAAGTAATATGTATATAAATAAAATTCTAAGCTTTCAAAAATCCTAATATAAACTACAGTAGGCAGATACTAATGAATAAAACTTGTAACATAATAATAAAAATCCTCTATACAAAATATATATTACCTATTAGTATAATAATAAAAATTTTATATAAAAAAATATATAATTACAATATGTATATAATAACACTTTAGGGAGATAGTAATGCATAAAAACTTATAATATATCAATAAATATTTTATATACAAAAAAATGAAACTGCACGACCACTCATTCTTCCTCACATATAGAAAAGGGAATATTATAATGTCCCCAAGCAAGAGTAGAGATCCCATCATCACAAATATATCGTTTATCGCCGTAGGGCGACAGGGTCAAATTATTTTGAGTTTGAGTACAGATTTCGTGTCCGATAGATCGAAAATGTGTGTTCTATTGTGTGTTCATATGTGTGTTCTATTGTGCAATTTATTGCTTCAAAATGCATGTCATCACCATAAAAAATTGATTTCTCTACAATAAGTTTGGTAGTCTTCATTAATTGGAAGAAAATTGTAGAAACAGATCGAGACAATTAGATATAATTTAGGAAATATTTCAAATCAACCTAAAAACACATTGTAAATGACAGTTCGCTCACATGTAACATATAT
>WYDF02275652.1:0-17622 GCA_009867245.2 Adranes taylori | reverse complement strand
ATGTATAGTTCAGTTTTTATGTATTTTACACATTTGACAGTCTATGAATGCATCTTACACAAGAGTAGTAGTTTATACTGTGCTTCATTCTATATTCTCTGGATTAATATTATCAGAGTTTTATAACAAGAATGAAAAAAGGAAATGAAGGACAAATATGAACTAGTAACGTCGACTAATGACGATCGAGCAAATTTGAAATTTGGTGGATGGTTCATATTGCTCGATGCATGTGCACTTGCGTATTTGCGATTATCATAGGCATTGACAGATTAACAATCAGTTGTTTCCCTGTTTTCGTTTCGTTGGTGAAATTGCAAGCTTGCTAAACAACGTTTTTCATTTTGTAAAATGGCTGATACATGAATGCCTTCAAAAATAAATTTATTAATTGAATTAATTATAAATAAATAATTGTTTTAACATGTCAAAAATAAGAACACCTGTTTATTTGAGGTTACATTTATCATCTGATTGATGACAATCGTTAGATCAGTGAGAACGACCTTATAATTCTCAATCGATAGTACTCGATAGATAGGCCTTATAATTTTTAATCGGTGTTGGTTGATGGCTGTGGTTCAGTGAGTTTGAGTTACTTCATCACTGCCGCCTTAGTGATGCAGTAACTCAAAAACTGTTTACGACACTACGACCACCACGCACTTATATTAATTTTAGAACATTTTAAGGTTTTTTAAACATACAATTGCTCATTTTATCATGTGAAATGAAAATGCGTATATTATCTCTATTAGGGTTACCGAATAACAAACGAACTTAATAACTTTTATACTTGATTTTAAAAGTTCGTGTAAATAATGGAATTTATAGAATGAATGAAAGTTAGAAACACTACCTTGTCCGCTTCTATTTTCTCTGTAATCCTGCAACAAAGTGAAGGCAGTTGTAAGTGCTTCACTGAAATTCGCAATTTGTTCGGTGCGAAAATCATCAAATGCTTCCTTGAACACGCGAACATTCGCTAAATTCGCTTGTACCAAAACATCATCAAAACATTCGACTAACGGTTCCGTTGTATTACTGAATGTATAGACCTATTCAAATAACAAGAAATGTGTTATACTCATTTAAAGTTTTTTACGCAGTTTGAGATTTTTTTATTTAAAAATAAACTCACTTGCACGTAATCATTAGCACTAAGTGTGTCCAATATATTATAAACGACGTGCCTCGCGATCTCTCTACGCATTCCAGTCATCGATCCGGATCGATCGATCAACACGACGAGATCTTTGGGTGACGACGCTCCTTCAACATACCATGGCCTTAACCGACAGTCAAACAAATCAACAGGATCATCTGAATGCCATTGGAGCGCTTCGATAAAATATAATTTTATTTACATCGAACACAGGCCAGTATAAATATTTCATATACTTACAAAAATATTGCACATTTTCCTAAATCTTTTTTTTTGTAATCTATTATTTTCAGTCTCCTCGTAACCGTCGATTGATATATTCGTAGTATTTATGCAATATCTTCGTACCTGCGCTAAAGTAATAACTTGAAAGCCAACAGAAACCAAAAATCTGAATCGAATTATAAAACAGAAAGAGGAAATTCTTCTGACTTACCAAAGCACAATACTAATATACATAGGATACTTTAAAATAATGCACAGCAATAAAATGTGCATGAGTTTTAAAAATATTTTGAAAAATGTACAATATTTTTGTCAATAAGTTAATAATGTAAGTATTATTAGATTATAAGAATTTTAGAATCAGGAATATAGATACCTGGAAATTGTCTAAGAAATCCAGTCGAGCTGCCAAAGTACTGCCAAGTCAAATGTGGATCTTGTTTGTAATTGTTCCGAAAAGTTTTGTCCAATTCTTCAGACCATTTTATGCCCTTGATAACTTCTTTTGCTAAAGCAAAAAGACTAATTAAATATGTCAATCTAACTATGTAGAAAATAAACTACACTAGGTTTATGTACCCCCGTCGAAAATTAAACGTCATACGTCATTTGAAAGCTGTTGATGTTCTGAGCATAGCGGTCTATATTATATCTCGCAGCCTTTCCTCGTTTAGGAATTATAACCCTTCAAAGGTCCACAAAACCCATGAATCATTCATAAAACGCTCTAAACACGATATGACGCACTAAAAATGTTTGATACCATAACTGTAATATATAAACTTGTTATGAAATATTAAATATTAAAATAATATCTGTAACTGTCAAATAAATTGTAAATTGTTGTATGGCGGTCTCTACATCCATATTTAGGTTATTTGATCGAATAGTTATTAATACATGATGGATGTCGTGTGATACTATTCATGTATGATACGTGTAGATTGCCAACCTCTGATAATTAAATAGAAAAATCAAACTATTATAACATTGAGTTAAATTACGAGAGTCAAATAATCTAGAATAAACACCAACATCAAGTGCAAAATTACACTAGGCGGCATGAAAGCGCAAGAATTTCTTTAAAATTATTCCCAAATATTCATTAAAAAAATTATTCTACTTTGAATTTGCCAATGAAGGGAACACTAACACTTATTAGTATTAACACTAAACACTGGTGTTTAATACTAAACACCTGTTAGTGTTTAATTTTAATTAAATATTTTAATTAAAATAATTAAACAAACACTTCATCCTTAATAACCCGGTTCATATTTAACAATATTAATTTAATTATAGGGGAAGTATGTTTGAGATGGCATACTTTTTTTAAATCATTCGATACCTTCTCAGGAATAACATATTGAACTAAGGAAATTGTTAATTTGCAACAAAAAGTAAACACAAAAAATTACGAAATAAAATATTTATTACTTTGAACAACCAAAAAAAAATGTTTAAAAAAGTCTTACATGTGCCATGTCACCTATATATCAATGGGTAAGATGGCGTACTAAAATAAACATAAAAATTAAGATCTGCAAATATCGCAAGTGTACATTTTTGGCCATTTTTCTACACCCGCACATTTGGCATGGCACTATTTCGCACAAAGTTGACATTTGATCCATTTTTCTTTAGAACGAGATGTTGAGAACAGCTGATTACAAACGATGCAAGCCGCATCATCTTCACAAAATAGTTCTACGGAATCTGAATCATCGCTGTTTTCTTTCTCTTCAACAAAGCAAAGATTTTTCTCTTCGCTGCTCTAATAGATTTTCTTCATGCCGTTCTTCATTTTTCAGCTATGACTTGCTTTGCTGCTTCTATTTCAGGTGTAGAGTTAAGAACTCCATATTTCCTTTCTTTTTCTGTTGGTGTTGCGTTCACTCTAGATAGCAACTGGAAGAGGTGGTATTTCGGCTACAGTAAGGGAAGTTGATGCGTGAAGTATTTCCACTGTTGACGAGTTAATTATCTTTGGAATACGACAGTTTGTCATCAGGTGCTGTTGGAAGAAATATTGGATTGTGACTGCTTGGGTCGAGCGCTGCTTCAGTTAAATTTGGTTTGTCTACCATCTGAGATATATCAGTAGTCTCCGCTGGGGCAAATAAATGATCAGGGATAATATCTGCATTGAGTGGATATATTCCTGTTAAAAAAAGCCCACTTTGAGCGTTTTTCAATGTCGCAGCTGTATCGTAGACTTCTTTAAAGAAATCGCCAACCTGGTTGTGGGTCACATTTCTTCCTGGTTGATTTCTGGTCCAGCTATTTAGTTGTTGGTTATAATAGGTGTTAAATGACTCATAAAAACTAACGTCAAGTGGCTGCACCATATGGGTGCAATGTGGCGGGAAACAAAACAGTATGATACCATTAGATTTAGCAAATTCCATAACTTATAGGCTTTTATGGCTACCATGCATGTCTAATAGAAGCAAAACTTTTTTTCCATTGTTGGCTTTACAAACTTCATGAAATGCTTCATCCATTTGAAGAAAACTTCACAATTCAGCCAACCGTTTTCTTGGGTGAAACCTACTGCACCTATAGCGGCATTGTCCATAAGTTCTTGTTTCATATTTTTTCTAGGAACGATTAATGCTGGTGATACAAAGTTCCAACAGCGTTCATGGAACACATCACCGTTAAATAAGGACCGCGTTCTGCACTTTTATTTTAAAAATTTTGCAGTTTTCAGAAGGAACAGTGGACAACCCTGATTCATCCGTATTCCATATTTCATTTGGCTCGAAATTGTACTCTATTATTACTTTAGACAAAGCTTCAAAATATTTTCGATTTTGTTCTCTGTTGAAAGACCGTGTACGCGCTATTGACGTTGAGTCAGGCATTCTAAAGGAAATGGACGGAATCCCATCCTGCCATTCTAGTTCCATGCGAAAATCTATAAGGTATCCTTTTAGCTTGGGCTATTTCGTAAGCCAATTGTTTGACGGCCTTTGTTGTCATACCAGAAAATCCGCTTTCTAAGTTTTTAAAGTGTTCAACAATTTCTCGTTCCAAATCTTCACTAAATGTAATCTTACGTCCGCCCAAATAGCCTTTCTTCCATTCACGTTCCTTATAAGCACGCCGTCTAAGCGTCGAAAAAGGAGCATTGTAAGTTTTAGAAGCTGGAAGCTAAAAGCCAACCCATTCTTTGCTCTCGAACAGCGAATACAACCTGTTTCATTTGATCTTCATCCCAGGATTGCCTAGATGATTTTCGTGTATAGCGTCCCATATCTGAAGAAAAAATAGCACGAATAGTTTGTACACGTAGATTGGTATGGATGAGAGGGCATACTATGCCATTTCAGAGTGACGTACGTATGCCATCTTACCCATAATTCATATCAAAAACGTCATTTGGAATATTCTAATTAATTTAACAAGCACGACATCCAACATATCACAACTGATTTCCTATCTCAAACGTATGTATCGAAAGCTTCTAAAAACTTTCACACATCTGAACTCAATGCAACTTCGTTACGCACTAAATACGTTTATGCATCGGGGTATGCCGTTTGCAGGTAAAACATCACGTGGTTCGCTTCACATGTAGCGTACAGCCAGTTCAAATTTATTGACCATGTAAGAAAAATGTGTGATATGCCATCTCAGACATAATTCCCCTACATTGATTTTATTAAAAATAATCTACCGAGCCAGGCATGGACCTGATAAAATATATTAAAAGATTGTTTTTATTTATTTAATGTTCACAATGGATGGAAATAATTTCTGAAAATTACAACCTAGATCTGTCACTGTTAAAAGCACCTTAAAATTATTTGATTTTCTTTATTTAACGCAATGTTATAATTGTTTGGTTATTATATTTAATTATCAGATGTAGACATTACTGCACGTATCATTCTTGAATAATATCGTGATATCCACGTTTTAATAACTATTTGATCAAATAACCTATTGGGTGATTGTGAGCGTACGTCAAGCGAGCGGGACGTGGTATACGCCGCGGAATAAAGTATATTCATGGTGGTGGGAAAAAAGAAAAATAGTGCTAGACAGGTGTGAATATAGACGGCTGGCAACGTGAAAAAGTTTGGTAATATAGCCTGTTTCATTAGATCTTCATCCAAGGATTGCTTAGATGCAACTTTTTTTTATAATAAGTTATAGCGTGTATAAAAAGCGATAGGTGTACATTGTGAAGAGAGAAAAAAGTGGAAGTGTTTGCAAGAGAGAGATCAAAAAGCGATGTGAATAGTTGGCTTTAAAACAAGCGTTTAAAAAGTCTTTTTGCGGTAGAGTCATTTAAACAAACAAGATTAAACAAACCACCATTGTTTAACTTTATAAACAATAGTGGATTGTTTATAAAGTTAATACATAATTGTTGGGAAAGTGAATCGGAGAAAGGGCAGAATGTCAATGTACAAATATGTAAAAAGGTCGAAACGTACGACAGTGTAGATAGTGAAAAATATAAGGAAACTGCCAAGGATAAAGGAAAAGGGGAGAGATAAGAGAATAAAGACAGAGATTGAGAAAATTGAAGGATGATGGGGGTGCAAAATGATATATTAAAAGAGCAGAACGGAATGAGGGAATAAGCAAGAATTATGAAGGAGAGTGAGGAAACAATAAAGTTTGTGAAAAAGAATGAGATAATCAGGAAAAAGGAGATGGAAAAGAGAATTAGCGAAACGGAGAATAGAGAGGAAAAAAGGCAAAGAAGGGAATGTAAAAAAAATAGTAGTTAGTGGTGTGGGAGGAGTGTAAACCAAAGAAGAGATACAGAAGAAAATGTTTGATAAGATGGGCATTGAAGTAAAAATTGTGGATATGTACAGATTGGGAAAACAGAGAACGGAAGGGAATATAGGCCAATGGTAATCAAGCTGAAGCATTTTGAGCAAAAGAGGGAAGTGATAGGAAAGAAAAGCAAGCTATTCGGCACGCGAATATACATCGACAACAATCTAACAAACAAAGAAAGAAAAGTGCAGAATAGGATAAGAGACGCAGCTGCGGAAGGAAAAAGAGACTAAGGGTGGCATACAGGAAGGCGTGGATAGGCGGCGAAAAATTGATATGGTGTGGGAAAGAGGAAAGGTTAATTGAAGAGAGCGGAATTGGCAGGGAAGAGGATATGCGGAGAACGTAGAGGGTAGCAGCAGGTAAAACTAGTAAGGAGTGGGGAAGAAGGATTGATAAAGAAAAGAAAGAGAAACAATGCAAAGAAGAGGACTACAGAGGTGACTGAAGATGGAAAAAGAATGGAAGAGAAATATTACTTTGTATATTGTATTGTTTGGATCATTGACATAGTTACATGTTAATGTAGTTTTGATTATGCCAATAAATTTACTTACTTATACCTAAAAATTTGGAAGTAGAAGCCGCAATAAAATCGTTTACTATTTAACAGTTAGATATAAATTAAAAACAACATGAAAAAAACTTATTTATTAAAAACAACATGAACAAACTTTATTTATGAAAGTTAAAAACAAAGATTTGTACGTTACAGTTATGGTATCAAGCATTTTTAGTGGGTGATATCGTGTTTATAACGTTTTTTGAATGATTTTGCTGGGTCTGTTGAGACACTTGAAGGGCTATAACTCCTAAACGAGAAAAAGCTGCAAAATATGATATAAACCACTGTGCTCAGTAGATCAACAGCTTTCAAATAAGGCATGACTTAATTTTCGGCGGGCGTCCATAAACCGGAAACTAGCCAGGAAATATTTATAAACATTGCTTTAATTGATAGCCAATTTGAAAAAGTATAATTTATTATTAACGGCTTCACCCCCAGCTTCATACAATTTTGTAACTAGCAATTACAATTTTCTTATACCTGTTTAATATAAAATGATTTTTAGATAAAGGATTACTTACATCGATCGTAAACGTTGCTAGGCACATGAACGACGCTATGATTTGTATTCACTTCCAAATTAAAGAAATTTCTGTTTGGATATAATGTAGTATGGCTTTTATCTATGTCATTTTTATGACTTGCCATCGTTTGCTCACCAATTGACTCGTCTTCATCGTTAATATTATCATCCTCTCTTTCTCCTTCTTCTTCCCTTTCTATTTCTATGTCAGATTCAAGTTCCGGCAATTCATCATCTACAATAGTCACAAAATATATTAAATTGGTAGTTTTATAATTATTGCAATTCTTTATATACTATGATTACCATTTGTATATATTATTATAAATATTTTACATTTAAAGTTTTTCAATAAAGGACCCAATACATGCATCGATATACAAGAACGATGGACAACCCTCGGATCGCGGGCCAACTACGGCCCGTAAAACCTTACTCCCGCGATGCCTTTAACAGAAATTATAAAGTAACAACTTTTTTCAAAAATAAAAAGTTGTTTGGTTAGTTTAGTACCTAACAAGAAACGATTTTCAGAAGAAAGTTCAAGCCACAAAAATATGACTATTAAGTACAGGGGCCCCGCGTAAAAGGTTGCCGTGTTCACTTCTGATATAAAGCATATATTATGTAATATGAAATAGATAAAAACTGAATAAATAAATAATATATTTACCATTTGTATTATTGATTAGATCTTTATCATTATCGCTCATTCTGGTATTATTCTCATCTTCATTATCTTCATAATTATTTTCATTTCCGTGCTGCGTTTTCTCTATTTTGAAATTGATTTTTGATTCGTGTTCATCATATTCTAAGACGAAATCATCTGCTTTCTGAAATATTGTAACGACAAAAATGTTAGACGTTTCCAGTTCTTGGGATTCTACCGTAGAGATTTTAAATATTTTAAATGCTCAAAGGGAATAGTGTTTAAAAGTTGAGAAATCATTAAAATTAATAAATTCCATAAAATAATGTAACAATATATCATTATAATTACATTTAATTATACAGTAGAATTTTTGGGACTCTACTGTAGAGATTTTTAATGATCAAAGGGAATAATGTCAAGAGGGAAATCATTAAAATTAATAAATTCTTGATTGAGATGCATTAAACTTGATTGAAGTTGGCACGCAGCGTGGCGTGGCTAGCCGACTTAAAGGTTTAAAAGCGGAATCCCAGTGGGGTAAGATGCCAGGTTTTAACCAGATAGATTTTTTACATTCTTAAAGTTTATTTCTATAAAATACGCGTGTTTTCCTTTATTATTTTCATTTGTTATTGTGAAAATAATGGCGGACGTACAGATGTGAGTCGTTAGTTTATTTATTATAAGTCATTTAATTTGAGAAATTCAAAAACTTTAAATTATAATTTTATTGATTAAATAATTTCTTTCAATGTAACTAATTTTCATTTAATAATAAGCTAACAATTAATTAACTTTTATCTAGATGTTGCTTAATAGTATTTATATTTACTTACAAGTTGACAATAAAATGTACTGGTGGAAAATAAACCTTTATGCACATCAAATAAATCATAACCGTACTATATTTTGTTATATTGTCAGTCGATCAATTCGTTATTAATTACTCTCTAATTATCATGATTAATTAAATGTTGCTTGACGTTATTTTATTTATATTCGACTGACGAGAAAAATTTTGTTGTATTCGTATTAACATTTATGTAGATCAAATAAATGTTAACCAGATTTGTTTTATTATTTGACAAAATTCAAAGATCCTCAATAACTAAATTATTTTGTTTGTTAATAGAATATTTTAAAATCAATCGTGTTTTATTTGAATTGTGATTTATTAATTCATGAGCCATACTTGCTTTATTAAGATTGAATCTCGGTTTTAATCGGGCTCCATGAATTTATTGTTTAATTGTCAATTTTATGAATTTATTTAAACCCCTAAATAACCTTTCCTTAGTTTTGACTACACCTTAAATAAATCAGTTATCATTGTTCTACTATTCCTCGTAGGATTGGGTGTGCTTTAACTGGAAGTAGAGTTTATTTGTCCAGTTGGGGCTCACACAATTCCCTGTCACAAATTTCAGTGTGACAATATTGACATCAATTAATACAGAAAATCTTATAATATAGAATTACCAAAGTGAACATTAATGCATAAGCACCAAAAATGAAAAATAAACGGAGCGGATTAGTAAGTTCTTCAAAATAAAACTATCCATAACACTACAAAATAATACACTTCCTGAACAAAGGTTAGAACGTCGCACATTTTTCCCACATGTGCTTTCCCATATACGCTTGCCTCTAGTATTTCTTTGGTTTTATTGTCTTCTTTTTTTTAATACAACTTATCTAACTCTAACCGTGCTCGTTTAAATGACGGACAATGTGGAGTGAAGTTAATTATAATTCAATTAATTGGCTAGGATGAGCGAAAATAAAATAGTAGCGAGCTAGCCATAAATTTGATTTGATATATTGTCGCTTTTCGATCTTGAAGATGGTTGAGAATGAAACGTCTAAGGCTCCGCAATGTTTGGTTGTTTTTGATGCTGATACGGGGCAGATTGAATCGTCGAAATATCGGATTATTGATGATGATAAGGACTTGATCATCATCCAGGACTGGATGCGGTCGAATATGTGAAATACGTTGTTGTGCGATGCGAGTGAAAGTAAATTGTGTCTCGCTGCTATTTGCCGCCTTTTATAAGTAAATTGTTCACGTACATAAACTCCTTATGTATTGAAAGTAGTGGTGGGTACTTTACATGGCTAAGAGCTCAAAAATAGTAAAACTTTTTCAAAGTAGTTAAGAAGTTAAATTCGTTAAGGCAATAAAAATTATCGGTTGGAAATTGTTATATATCTAAAGGTCTAAAGGTACATAATATAGAAAAACTGTCTCCGAATTCACAATGCAACTTTATGTAAATAAAACATCTGGCTATCTATATATATATATATATATATATACCTAACAAGTGTTAATTTTGAGATTTGGATTTTTTGTGCGAATAACAACTGTTTAAATATATGCATTATGTATTACATAGTCCACCTATTAAAAAAATTATTGTTTCTTTTATCAAAAGCGCTTGCACGGTTAGAGGCAAGCGCTTTTTATTTTCATTTCTTCCAGATAAAATTTCTCTGTAATTAATAAGCCTTAAATCTACTCAATAGAATAGCGAAGTAGTGGCAAATTAAAAAAAATCTATAAGGAGTCTATTATTTATTAAAATAAATATTACGTTTACCGAATTCTTATTACGTCCATCAGGATAAACAACTTTATTTTTGTCAAGTGTAGTATTATTCGGGGAAACAAAATGTGTATGACGATTTTTGCCATCTAACGCCGCCGAATCGTCGACGCTACTTGCTTTTAAACTAGAGGCGACTGCATCCATAATCGTTAACATAGTTGTTGATTCCGGATGTTTTACATATGCAGAATGAATTGATTCTGATTCTGGTGAAGCTCCATCGCCCACAAACATATCCTGGAAAATAACTTTTTACGGTTATTCTTTTAACTTACATACTATGTAAGAGTAACATTTGCTTTAAATGAATATTTTAGCTGAAGAAGTTATTTTATTCAACAAGCATCAATGTTCATTTAATATAATAGGCCAAAGTTATTTCAATTTTTACTGCAAAGTCCTAATGAAGATAGAAACTTTCCTTCTCGAAACATAAAAATATATAATTTTAAAATCAATAAATGACAAACAAGTTTTAGAAGTAATGTTTTAATATAAAATAAGTAAGGTAAAACTCAATTAAAAGTAAAACAATGCAATTAAGTGATTGATCGATTTACCATTTCTTTGACCTTTCCCGCTTTATTATCCGACTGATGTTGACCGTTAGTATCTTCAGATACCAAAGTGTTGAGTATTGTTTTGGCATTGTAATAATCGTATGATTCTTCGACAAAATCACTTTGGGTTGCCGCTACATTTTCAGCTACTTCCATTATTCTCTAAATTTAAATCAAAAAGTCACTTCTATTTTAGTTCTAACCAAACAAAAAAGTGTAGTTTTTATATAAAAGATTTTCAAAAATCTGAGACAAAACAATTGTTCTTGAAAAATCTTATTGTGTATTTGTAATTGTATGTTTAAGAATTTTTACTTCGTTATATATTAGAATTGTTGAGATTACGACTATATCTTCAACCCTTTTGTTCCATCTTCAGACATACAGACTTAATTCATAGTGGTTCTATTGTTGGAGTGTTTTAGGTGACCATATTGGGGCTACTATGGATTGGACTTAGAAGTGTTAGTTGCTAAAGTACAAAGGAATAGAGTCAATAACTATATAAATGGAAGTAACAACACGATAACGACGAGACAACTATTAAGAGGATTCTGGTTTTGGTGGCATCTAAACTATCAGGGAGAGAGTTAACGGCCAAATAGCGGGGAACAACAACCATGACAACGAGGTATTGGGGCCAGTGTCGACGACCAAACGGGAGGGAGCAAACTTCCAGATACGTGAGAGCAACAACACGACAATAATAGTAATGAGATAGTGACAACTATACTCTAACACTATCTCGTTATAACTATCTAGTTATTATAAATGTCGTGTTGTTGCTCTCACCTATCTGATAGTTTACTCCCTCCTGTTTGGTCGTCGACACTATTATGTTCAATCCCCCGTAGTCCTTATCCTTCGTAGTCGTTGTGGTTGTCGTTTACGTTGTTGTTTTCGTTTTTGTTGTTGTTATAATTGTCGTTATAGGAGTTATAGTTGATATCATCTCGTCACTATAATTGTCGTGTCGTTGCTCCTATCTATTTGCTAGTTGGCTCCCCACGTATAGTCGGTGACACTTAGAATTCCAGTCCCTCGTTGTCTCAATCCTTCGAAGTCGTTATTTTGTTATTTCTCACGTCAATCAGTTCGTTGCTCCCGTCTATTGTTTCCGTTTATTTGGTCGTTACCTCTCTCCCGGATAGTTTTGACACCACCAAAATCTAATCTCTCTTAATCGTTATTTCGCCGTTATCGTGTTGTTACTTCCGTTTATCTAGTTATTGACTCAATTCCCTTGTACTTTAGCAACTAACACCACCAATTCAAAATGATCTTATCACGGATTACGAAAAACTAACGCTTGACTCAATGAAATATAAGGGTTCAAGTAAATATTAAATTAATAAATAAATTCTGGAAATTAGGTGGCAATCGTAAACATACATACAGAAACTAATAATAACCATAATTATTATTAGTTTCTAATTGCACTCATTATAGAGAAGAAAATATGAATTTTGACACGAGTTTCTTAGAACGGAAATAGCCGCATTCTTTAGTCAGTCATTCTCTAAAGTCAAGTATCAACTGGACCTTTGGCTAAAAGAGATTGCTGAACGAGAGCCTATAAGAAGCAGATGTGAGCTTATTAGGGCTCAATTGAAAAGTAAACATAATGTAGTTCAGTTCTGGTTAAACTTTCTTTTCATAAATCATAATTATTAGATTCAGTGAAATGCTCTCTGTCGTTGGTAAGACATGTAAGGTTTTTTAATTATTTTATTTAATTTATGAATTCATAGCTGATCGTTAGAAAGCCAAATAAAATTTATATGAACTTGTATTTGCTTGTCTTTGTTTTAGTAAATTATTAATCTTTATTAAAGGGGATTTTAAACATGTATAAATTTATAAATAACTAAATTCAGCTCATATTAGGTTATTAATTAACAGTATCTTATTATAGTTTTATTTCCTATTCTTTAACTATGGAAGTGTTGTCATGATTGAATAAAATGTTGCTTTACTTTGCACCCTTCGATTAATTAATTTTTATTATGTTTGTCAAACTAACTTAATGTTTAACTAAATCCAACTACTTCAAAATAATCTTTCATTTATTTTCTCCAGAGTACCATCGTAAGTTTTAATATTTTCTTCTTTCTACTTTTGAGTAAAATCCCTATTCACTACCCCTTTAAACGAGGTGTGAAACTATAAATTATTATTAAAAGAATTAGAAAAGATATGTGTATTTGGAATAACATAGGTGACAGTGCATACTGATCACAAATCGTTAGTTGTAAAAAAAAGTAAGAAATTATACGTCGTTTCATCAGTTAAGTTACATTTTTAATTAATGAATGACCTTCCTTCTTTTTTGAACATAGACTCGGAACAAATAGTATTGGCTAAGTTATATCGAGATGACACTAACGGTGACAACAATTTGTAGTCAAGTGATTTTGTCCAGATATTGTCTAGGCAATAAAGTCTAGAAGATAAAATCTATTATTAAGCGATTCTTTAAATAACTCACTAACTAAGCCCTAGACAAGAGGATTATACTTTTATACCTGCTACGAATAGCAAAGAATGAAGATAACTAGTTAATTAACTTTAATCATATATTAAATAAGAAATAATATTTAGACATGCTTTCAACAAACATTTACACAAATATTTTCTCATAATTTCATAATTCATTTTTAACATTCTTATACGTCAAAGTGCTGTCTCTTCTATTTATTAAATTGAGTGCATTAACAATATCGCGATCCAAGAAAGTTTCGCCAGAACTACGTGATAAAATCGTGAATGTAAAAAAATATTTTGAGAATTAGAAGAATGCTGAATATCCCCTTCTTTCGCTTAGTGCTGTTCAGCAAAGGACTGCAGACGCATAAAAAATTTGTCAACAGATCGACTAGAAAGCTTGCGATAAAAACAAAATTTTCCTTCTTCGAGCAAAGCAAATTGGCCTAAGTCAAAAACAGATGACTTAGAAAATGCAGTAAAAAGGAAAATAAAAATTTCATTTACAACATGTATCGTAATATTGAAAACATAATGGAATGTTGGGGAGTTCGACACAAAAAAATGTATGGAAGGAAATATTTATGCGAATAAAGTCAAGTAATTGACAAGAAATGTGAATTTCTTCGAAATTAAGTGCAAGATCTGAAAGTGAAAATCCTTTTCAGATTATCACGATTCAATGAACCACGAAATTTTTGAAGAATTGTTTGATAATAGTCTGGTTCTAAATTTAAAAGAACCGTCAATCATGGTTATGGATAACGCTTCTTATCACTCACGAAATTTTGATAAACAGTATGTCTTCATGGAAAATTGAAGAAATAAAAAACTACCTAAAAAATTTTGATGATAACGACTTATGCCAACTTTGCTCCAAATAGCATTTCAGCATAAAACAATAAAAAAAATTACGTGGACGAAATAGCGCAGTGATGGATATACAGTATTCCACTATATCAGAATGCTAATATATCATTGTCAATATAATTCAATAGAAATTATATGGAGAATCTGTAAAACAAAATTTAATAAGGAAACTCTCTCAACTTCTGGAAATCATGAAGAATCAGGCTCATAGACAAACGTTATATCTCATAACCTGATAAGCGGTAAATGTGTTAGAATACAAAAATGAGTTTCTGGAACACAAAAATACTGAAATTGAGCACACTTATAGTATCTTATAGCCTGCATCTAGTAAAATTAATCTTAATACAATATCATCAACATAACACTATGGTGCCACATTTATAATCATTTTTGTTGTCATATATTGTTTAAGTTTATTATATAAAACCATATATCGAACTAATTAAAAAAAATTGACTCACTTGAACAGCCTTTACTTTTTCTTCCATCATTTTCTGTAATCTTTCCTTAATGTCCTTTAACAAAGCAATTCCATCTTCCTCGACAATTTGAGTGTATTTAAAACTCTAAAAAAAAGTATGTTTATATTTATTTTATTAACAAGGTCTTGGATCTAAAAACATCTTATATTGGACTATTAAAAGCCATAGGAAAATTACATTTCGGGAAGTTTAATTTATGTGAACAAGTGCAGGAGTTAGAGCCGACTGCAGAAAGATATACAGCGTTCGCAATACATTGCAGCTCAAGGGAGAAGAGGGATTCAGTGTCAACTGCCGCAAGCTACACAACAACGTTTGCTTTCTCGTGTGTTAAGAGTCAGCAGAGTAAGTGAGTATATATAGAAAATATATATCGCTCGCATTTTCGCTTTTCGCACCTTCCATTTGCTGCTGTTCTTGCTCTCGGCAGTTATTGAGCAAAAAATGGTACATATTAAGAGAGAAAGATGTTTAGTTCTCTTTTATGGCATCCCGATCTTCGCGGCAATCTTTTTATTATAGAGTTTCGCCTTTGGCGATGTCAGATTTCGAATAAACAGCTCATAGTAAGGTGGTTGAACTTGCGTTCATTGCCCCGTCTATAGAAGGATTTTTCCGACCTCCAATTTTGGAACAAACAACTCTTAATAAGTTTATTGAACTTTGCGTAACCTCATCTGGACGAGAGTTCAATGCCAACGTATTTCAAACAAATTACTTTTAATGAATTTAATGTACTTTGTGGGCGTTACTTTCGTCTAAACAGATTTTTCTATTGCTCGTGAGAAGAACGCCGTTTTGAACGCTTTCCACGCGAAAGCTGCCGCCGTCGTTCGATTGATGGGCTATCGTTCGCAGTAGAAGGGGGAAGGCAGCTCGTTGCCCGTTGGCGCGTTAAATGTGATTGGAGAGCTCCCTGTCGTAGAATCATAGAGCTTAGATTCTTGGCGGGGATATTACGCGATATTGTTCCTTAAAATTTGGAACGTCCAAAAGAACACTTGATTCGAGAAAAATGCGGAAATTTCGACTAAGGCCGATCTAGTTACCGCCGCCGACTTCAAGATCTACCACCGGTAAAGCCGGACAGTCTGATTTAATATAAAAAGATACCTATGCCAGTTTCAACAAGGCGCATTTTGGGTCTTGTTTCTGATAGCTCTGAGTGAGCATTTCGCTTGTTATTAGTAATAATACTCTAAACATGAATGACTAGGTATTCGTGTCGGTGAGTCATTCGCACACATCAATATATCAGTATTTTCTAAGGAAAGCGTCACCAACGCAATTACAGATTTAATTTTTCCTCTACAAAAATGAAATTAAAAATATCAAAGTCAAAAATAAAATTTCTATGCCAGTGAGTCAGGTATATACAATTTTACAGATTTTAATTCTTCGGCTGAATCTTCCGATCCTCTCATAAAAATGATCTAATCTTTAACTCTACTCTCACACCGCTATGTTCCAACTCCCCAGCTCGAACGAGATGATCGAGACCGAATTCCAAAGAGTCCCATCAAACAATACTACCCACATACCCCACGCTATCTTTTAGATATCGAACGTAGAGGATGGATGTATCCTGACACGCGAGAGATTCATCGCCAACGACTATTTCGAGTTATCTTCGGCGACAATGATTAAGCTCAGTATGCTCCGTCTATCCTCGCCGACATCGCTAGATCGCCATTTGTGAATTTATAGACCAGCAGAACGTTGCATGCATAATCAATTTAGAAGATGATTTTTACGTCAAATATCAAAACTTTCTTAATAACAAATTTTTCATACGTTAGCGATAATTTTTATCTTTCAATTTTTTTGCAAAATGGAACCCAGAGATCCTAAACTCTTTTACCCCATAATTAAATTCACCATATACAAAAAAATAGCTCGCCCGATTATCAACATTAATGTATAATAAATCCTATTCCAATAAAACATATTTTGGCGCCCAACGTGAGAGGCACCAAAACCAACAAAAAGTTATAATCAAAAATCAAACTTCTCTTAAAAAAAACTGTTATGCAAACAATTTTATTATACACCCAGTTGCTAGAGCAATTACAACAGGTTGAACAAAGTTCACCTAATTCGATTCAACAGTTATATTCCTTTACTTTAAGATAGAAGTTGACAGAGGAGATATTTAGCTCCAGGCACAAAGAAATGAAAGAGGAAGACTTTTTTAAGAGGTGGATGAAGAAAATAAGAATACAAAATTTATGAGTACGTTTCGCTAAAAATAATTTGCGAATGCACTCGATACCAAAATCTAGTTAATGCGTCTGCTATAAATTGGGAGAACTAGGTTCAATACCCCATTGCAGATATCATTTTTTAATCTTTGTTTCTTGATCCATAATAAGAGTAATTTTAAAAATAAATATTTAATTTGCACTTCCTTATTCTATTTTATTATTGCGGCTGGTTTCGCCTATTTAATGTACACATCTTCGGGCAAAATTTTTGTTAGATCTGGTTAGTTGAACGTTTTCCGTATAAACTGTTTACACTGTATTACATGTCAACTGTTTACAGTTTTCATGTCCAGATCTAACAAAAATTTTGCCTGAAGATGCTTATATTAAAATAGTTGTTTTTAAGCAGGTAATCATCGAAAATGGCGAATCATATATGAGAGACTACAAAGGTAGAAAAAATTCCGA